>CBXB010000051.1:124661-137443 GCA_000817185.1 Magnusiomyces clavatus CNRMA 12.647
AAAAAAAAAAAAAAAAAAAAAAAAAAAAAAAAAAAAAAAAAAAAAAAAAGAAAAAAGCATTAGAATTTTGATATTTTCTTTTTGTTCTTCGCAGATTACGCACCAAATCAAGCTGTAGATCATGAAAATAAGGAACAAAATGACGTATTTGTAGTATAATTGATAATCGATATGAATACTTGATTGTTCCTTATTTATGTATATAAAAAATTTGATTTAAAATTTTATCATCCTCATTATTGATGATGAAAATATCTTTGAAATTAATTTTATATCAACAAGACTGACATCTTTTCTCTTTTTGAGTATAAGTATTTGCTCATTCTCAAATACCAGGATGCCTGCATCTAATACCACAACTTTACAAGATCACGAAACAGCATTGAATGGCGTCGCATTTGAATGTAGTAGTCAGTATTGTATGCATACATTTAAAACTCTTGTCATTCTTCACTAAGCATAAGATTCTGGTTAGAATTGGAAAATAAAAAAAAAATAAAAAAAATAATATTACCCTGTTTTTTTATTTGTAACAAGCTCTGTAACATATTGTTACACAAGAAAACTCCCCAATTTCTTAATTTTTCATCACCATCACTAATTACTATAATACAATAAATAAATCCAATTCTATATTAGATGCGCCAACAATGGAAGCTCACATCTTCTCAACCACACAAAGTCTTTCCAGCTTGATAGACTCTTTTAATGATAGACAGCATCTCTTTGATATAACCCAAAATACAAAATCATACACTTTAGATAAATCATTTTCAGAAGACATAATAGAATGGTACACTAACACAATTGAGCCAAACGCATCAATATCAGATTCAAACAAAAGTTATCTCATTGAACTCAGCATAAAAAACCTTTTGTACAAGCGAATTGCATCCAACACATCCTTAAATAAGAGTAATGAATTATCCATACCAGCATGTATACTGGACCTGACGTTTGTGTTGCGCGATGCCCGCAAGATAGACCACACCCTGCCTCACATCATTTTAGAAGAGCTCCTAGACATCCAGCCAATCTCATGGTGTGAAAAGTTTTGGCCCTACCTCATTTCGCGACACTCATACATTGTGCCTAAAAACATGTCCGGCTCCCGTGCACCGGGAACTACTCTTATCAGACTAGGTAATTCGCTACTCCGACGCCTGTCAAAAACACAACATGCTAGGTTTTCTGGTGAAATATTAATGTACCTCGCTGCAGCATTCCCCCTTACAGAAAAGTCGGCACTCAACATTCGTGGGGCTTTCAACACAGACAACGTGACTTATTATCAGGGCGATGGGCGCACTAGCAATGATACAATTGCTGATAGTAACAAGGAAAGTTTGGAAAGCTCTGAAAACAGCGGAAAAACAAATAAAAAGGATGCAAAGGATTCTGCCGATTCAGATGTAGAAATGGAGGATGTGGATAAATCAACTGGTAAGAAGGATGAGACTGCTTCTGACGAGCAAACTAAACTGTCTGCAGAAGATGAAAAGCGGAACGAAATGTATCGAAAGTTTTGGTCTCTGCAGGATGTTTTTAGAGACCCTACTGTGCTTTTTGACGAGCAGCAGCAAGCTCAAGATGAAAAGCAAACCAGCAGCAACAATGAAAACAATAATGCTAGCAAAAAAATGGAGGAATTTAAATCAACTCTTGCTATTGTTTTTAACGAATTGAAAAAATGGGAATCAAAATATAATACCAAACGTGACAGAGAAAACGAAATCAGACGGCAGGAGATGGATTTGTCTGATATAGATGACGAAGAAGAGGAGCTGCAGAATGAAGAAGGAGAAAACGATGAAGAGGATGATGACGACGACGAAGAAGAAGAAGCTAATGATGGAAAAAAGGAGTCAACAGACTCATCTTCAAAAAAGCATCGTACAAAGAGGCACCACGATATCCCGTTTGTCCCTAAATGGCTTACTAGGAGAGACCTCTTTGATTTACAATTAAAAGATGTTAGTTTTCGTCGGGCTGTTCTTACTCAGATGGCCATCTTGATTGAATTTTTACTATCATTAACACCCAAATCAAAAGAATCCAAGTACTGGCAAGAAGGCACCAACAAAAGTGTATTATACAGCTATACCCTTAGTGAAGAAGACACAGGATTTTTTAAAGATTTAAGAAGAAGCTTGCGTAAGAATAACTTTACGTCTTTAGATTTTCAACCTCCGTACGTTAGAACTATCGATGCAGTATTGGCTCGTGATAGATACTGGCAGTATTGGAAAATGATGACCTGCCCTTCATTTCTGCTTGACCCTATCAATTCAAAGTCTACCATTATTGACTCGAAAGAACTCCACCACTCATCTAAGAGGGTGGAACTATCACAAGGTGATCAGATTCCTATTGTGAAAAAGGCTGAAGAGGTTTTGGCCAAACTACAACAGCCTAGACCAGAGTTTGGGCTCAACATGGGAACATTACAGCTTTCTCAAGTATGGGAAATTCCTACTGGCTGCGACATGCTTAAAAATCCTCAAAACTACACCATCAAACGGGCCGAAGTGTATTATCAAGAGATTAAAGATTTAGAAGAGGAATTCAAAAACAACTACGAACTAGAGGTTGAAGTCACAGATGATGAGGAAGAAGATGACAAAAAGAAGAAAGAAGAGCAGGTAAACCCAAAGAAACGAAAAAATCCAGATGACGAAGAAGACGGAAATGAAAAAACCGAAAATAGCGATTCTAAAGAAAATGTGAAACAAGAAGAAAAACCAAAAAAGACAAAAAAAATTATCAAGAATTTGGCCTCTTCAGAAGAGCAACGTGAATTTAGCGAAAAGATCGGGTCGAAGAACTGGAGAGGTCTCCGTGCTGCACGAGTTCAAGGTTACTGGTCACAGTTTGGCAAAATCACTAGAGAAAAGGGCATTGGAGGGCTGTTTGAGGAAGAGTCTACAAAAGAAGAAGACAAGCCCAGCAATCCGGACATCAAACAAGAGGAGAAAACGCCTGTAGATGAGAAAAACAACTTTAATAACAATATTTCTTCCAACAAAAAAGACAAAGATGATGAAAACAGTTCTAATGAACCAAAACAGAAAGATTCTGAGGTGACTCAACAAACTAATGATAGTCTTGAAGATGAAATCTCAAAGTGTAACTTGATTCCAGGAAAAGAAGAAAAAGAAGAAAAAGTGGAAGGTGATAATGCTATCATAATTGATGAAAAATCAAATGAAAATGAACAACAAAAGCAAGATGATAATGATAAAAACTTTAGCACAGAACAACATCAATCAAATGAACCAAATACTATTTCTGATGAACAAATGAAAGATGTTAATTCTGCAGAAACTGTTGATGAATCCTCCCAATAATAATGATTTTTTTTTCTTTTTACTTTTTATTTTTTTTATTTTGAAAGTATCTTATATGTAAATTATATCTATACTATATATAAATGTTGCTTTTCTATTTTTTATTTACAAATGATTTTATATATACTTGAAGAAAATCTAATAATCATCTAATGGTCGTTTCCTAGTTGCCTTTTTCAATGTATGAAGCTTTTTACTCTTTATCAAGTTTGATTTTTCTCTAGTTTTAATCTTTTCCCATTTTTCGAAGTCTGCCTTGTCTATGTCCAAAGTAGGGACGTGTATATAGTTCCGTATAGCGCTGACAAGTTTTTCAAAACAGTCGGCAACGTTTTCGGTGCGGCTACGAGTCCTATCCGACTGAATCAACAAACCGCCGCTATTATCATCAGAACTAATAGCATATGGAAACGGAGATGATGGTACGGCTATTGTTAGAGTTTTTACATTTTTGTCCTTTTTTGAAGAAGAAGAAGAAGAAGAAGAGTCTTTGATTGTTATGGTTAATGGAATAGTATGTTTTTGTAAAGACTTGCCGTAAACTGGAGCATTTTTGTTTACTATAAATTGTGAAGTTGAGGAAGATGATGAAGGATGGAAAAGAATGTAACGGCAGTATCTAGGAAGCCATGACGCAGAGGAGTTCCATAAAGAAGATGGAAGCTTAACCGTGGCCTTGCTGGATACCTTGTTGACGTTTTGGCCGCCAGGGCCTGAGCTCCGCGAATATGTGATGATGAATTTGGATGCAGGAGGTAGGGACTCAGTGGACAAGGATTCAAGCCATGATTTGGCTTCTATTATTTCAGACTTAGTAAAAGAGTTTTCATTATTGTTGTTTTGGGGTGTTTTTGTTGTTGATTGATGTTGTTGTTTTTTGTAGAATGGAAGTGAATAGGAGAATTGACGAGAACAATTGAAAGATAGTAATGACCGTTTTTGAGCATTGAAAAATGCAGATTGTATCATAATTATATGATGAAATAATATTTGATTGCGTGGGGAAGAGAATGAGAAAATAAAACCTTTCCACTATACTATAAAATACAAGAATTCAATTCACATAATCAAAATATTGTTACACAAAATATTGTAACAAAACTATACTACATTTGCTACCTTTATTTTTTGTTTTTTTTTTTCTACCTAAAAACTTGCTACTATCATAGAATATACTACTAATTCTTTCTTTCCAATTCTTTTTTCTTAAACATAACCTTTCTAATTTTTTTTTATTTTGAATTTAAATAACTCAATTGACTATTCTGTTTTATTAAAACAAACCTTACACCACTCAATTAACAATTTAAACATATAAATAAATTTCAAACAAGAGAAAAAAAAAAAATGTACGCTGCTGCTAGACGTCAATTGCTTCTTAGACCGGCCAACGCCACAACCTTCTCCAGGTTTTTCCATACCACCCCCCGCGTTCTCGTCAAGGCCGGTGACTCCGTCCCCTCTGTAGAAGTTCAAGAGGGATCCCCTGGAAACAAAGTCGACCTTTCCAAGGAGACCGCCAAGGGAAAGTTCGTCATTGTCGGTGTCCCAGGTGCCTTTTCACCTGCTTGCTCGGCTTCCCACGCCCCAGGATTTATCAAGAACTTTGACAAGCTTGCACAAAAGGGTGTAGATGGCGTCTTTATTGTTGCAGTCAACGATCCCTTTGTTACAAAGGCTTGGGCAGAAGCTCTCAATAATACCATTGACAAGGTAAGTTCCTATATGTTTTACATTATTATTATTATATTGTCATATTTGTTGAGTATTTCTTTTTTTGTATTTTATTAACATTGCTATTTTTTTAGATCCGATTTCTTGCTGACCCAAAGGGCGAATTCTCAAAAGCTTTTGATACTCTTTTCGATGCTAGCAAGTTCTTTGGTAACAGCCGTACCAAGAGATATGCTGCCATTATTAAAGATGGTAAAGTTGTCAAGGAGTTTGTTGAACCAGACTCAACTGGCTTAGATGTCTCTGTTGTTGAAAATGTTTTGAAAAATCTTTAAATGTTTTTTTTTAAATAAACAGATAATTGCTTTTCAATAGTTTTTTATTCTTTTTTTCACTTTATTAACAACAATGTTTGAAATATATTAAATAAATAAGTATTTGGAAATATAATAACAGTTATAAAATAAAAAATTCACAAACCTTCACTTTCAAATGGCTTTTGGGCATATATTAGTGACATGTAATTAGCAGGATAAGATCCATTAGGCGCAGGAATTCTAGAATCCAATCGACACTGCTCAATTTCATCAGCTGTAAACCCCCCAAATACTTTAAACATTGAATCTGCGTAAAACAGAGATAAAAACTCCGTCAGGTGGCCTACAGAGCCTCCCCACCCTCTTGGCAACGAAATCATTGCTTGATGAACATCAACAAACTGGGCCTTGTATAAATAATCGCAAATGACTTGTGAGGGAAAAGGGTCGAGCCCCGAGTTGCGCACATTTTCTTGTAGCCTGGACCACCAGTAGTCGTCGTGTGGTTGCCCGTTCAGCATATTAAAGTCTGAGACAATCATCTCGATGTAACCCCCAGGTTTCAAAACTCTATAAAGTTCTGAAAGCGTAGGCACCCATTCAGACTTGCGCACAAAATACCACAACGACTTGGCACTGATGATATCAAATGTATTGTCGTCAAATGGTAGTCTTTTCAACGAGTGTCCAGCGCAAGGTATATAGTTAGCGGGTCCAGTTGGGTCGGAGGAATCGGTCATTGGAGTAGGGAAAAGCAAGCTTTTCAAAGCTGTAGATACCGCATCATTATCACATGAACAGGTCGGAGAATCGCATTTTGTGGGCTCAACTGTGTCTTTATTGTCATTATCATTGTTGTCTTTTGCATGGAGTGATGCTGATGGTGGTATTGATGATTCTACTGATATCGCTGATTTAGAATCTGGGTTTTTTTTAAACGAGTCGCAGTTCAAAGAGAGTTTGTCAAATTGATCTATGGAGGAGTCTATTCTTGAAGAAACTTCTTCTGGTTTAGGTGATTGTTTCTCCAAAAACTGAGGATTAGTATTGTCTCTATCTGGAACTGTGCTGTTGCTGTTTGTCAAAGTGGCGATAGAGGCTCTGTTATCTGAAACTGTGCTGCATATTGATCCTTTTTTCAATGATTGGAAAACAAAATCGGAAGGAAGAGCAGTCTTCAAGGGGCCTTGAACTGGAGTATCATTAGTTGTGGCACTATGAAGCATGTTTTTATTAGTGTGAGTCTTGGTAGGTGAGGCAGAATCAGTATATTGTAAATCACTTAAACAAGATGCATATGATGAAGCAGATTCTATGGAAGAAATAGAATCTTGATTGGCTTCAGGAAGATTATTATTATTATTATTGTTATTATTATCGTTATTATCTGAGTTGACCTTTGATGCAGTTGAATCATTATTTGATTTTAAAAATGAGGAAAATTTAAATTTAGAAAATGAATCAGGTTGAGAAGGGTTAGTAAAAGGTGAGGAAGCCGGGGAATCGAGTGTATTACTTTTTTGTAGATCGTTTATAGCAACTGGTACTGGAATTTCAGGAGCGGAAAAGTTTTCATAAAGAGTTTGAACAGGTTCATCTTTTCTAGTGTACCCCAGGTTACGTTCATCAGAATCATCATTGATAATTATGGTTTTGTAAATTTTGGGTTTACTATTGGTTATGTTGTTATTGGTTTTGGTTGCAATAGGATCTTCACTTATGCTTGTATTAGTAGTATTTGCCGACATTGGAATTGCAATTGAAGAGTTTGCTGACATGGAAGGAGCTGATTCTATAAGAGTTGAAGCTGGAGTCTGCTGCGATTGCCTAGCATCTGACGCAATTGCTTGGCTTTTGATCGAATTAGCAATTTCGTCTTGGTTTAGGTTTCCTGAAGTGGAAGCAGGTGTCAAAGGAGAAGTTAAAGGCTGGTAAATGCTGGTGTGTTGGTTAGTATCGTTCCTTGTTGATGATTTAGTATTAGTTCTAGGGATGGAGCACTCTTTAGGACCCCTGGCGTCATCGTCGTCGTGGCAGTAATTTCGCCTGAATCTGTTTTCTCTTTGTGATGCACAAAAAGTGGATTGTGTTGCTGATTGAGCCAACTTCTTAAAAACATTTTTAAAAGGGATTGGAGATGCAGCAGTTTCACGATCGTCCGAAAGGATAGCATTTAACGCTGAGGGAGTGTGAGTTGCTGTTGATGAAAAAGAGGTTTTACTAGTGCTAACAGGAGACGAAGATAAGGGTGAGACACTTTCAGGGAGGTTGAATGCAACCGAAGTACGCCTACGGGTTGGTGGAGGCACGCTAGATGCCAACGGCGGAGAAGAAGATGCTGATGATAAATATGATTGTTGTATTTTTTTTGTAGATGCCTTAATGTTAGGGTTGCTAGAAATCTTGCTGATGCCTGCATGGCGCACGTTATTGTTATCAAAAGCCTTGTTACCTTCAAGAGTTCCAAATGGCTTATTTTGATCACTGGATATCTTGACGATTTCAGAGTCTGATGCAGAAGATGGAATAGGCTTCTCGTCAACATTCTGTGGAGTTTTTAAATTTTGAAATGGATCATGAGCCAGCTTAAATCCATAAATTATGGACCCGGGATTATCCAAAGCCATTTGCCAGGACCATTGATCTCTAAACACACCCTGAATATCCAGAACAGTGTTGCGGGGTCTGTTTTCTGGGGAAAGCAACAACTTTCCTTTCATTAGAAACCGTAGGGCCATCATGGTCCATAGTTCAATAATGTCTTTGTCTTGATCATTTTGTAAAGTCAAAGTGTTTTGTAAAAATGCTTCTTTTCGTGGTTTTGCATAAAGTAATGAATCTGAGTGACGACTGTTGCAAGTGAATCGATAGAATCTCATCCACAAGTCGCTGATTTCCTTGAGATGCTGTGAGTTTTGTGCAATTGGGTAAGTATGAAAGGTTTCAGGCACATCGTTGTTGGATTCATTTGAAGGATCCATGGATGGTCCAGAAGCAGGAGGCCCTGCTAATGGTTGTTGCTGTTGTTTATCCTGAGAAAACAATGCGAATAGATTTTAAAGAGTTTGTAATGAATGAAAAAATAAAGTTGATAGCAATCAGGCTTTATTTATAGTGATGGTAGTAGCTAGAATGTTGAAATAAACAAAAGTACTAAAAAGACCTATAAAAAGCCAAATTTGTTATGAAAAAAAAGAATTTTTTTTTTTACTATTTCATAAAATAAAAAAGAGATCTGGCTGTTTCTTTGTTTGTTTAAAACATTGTCTAAAAGAAAAAGAGGAACGAAGAAAGAGGTTTTGGTGTTGAATTTAAGCTATAAACTTATTTTCTCCTTTTTGCATAATACATAGTAAAAAATTATAATTTCTTTTTAAGTTACCCTACTTGAAATGTACTATTACATAACTCTGATTGTATCTTTAAACCACATACATCAATCATGTTCATCGCGAAAGCTTTTTAGTCAGTTGAGTAACAATGCCCCCCCCCCATGTTCATCTTCGCATCTCTGATATCCCGTCTATCTGTATAAGAGAGTTGAGACAGAATTAAAAACTCATATCTACACTTGTAGTCTTCCTATTTTTATTAATAGTAGCAAACTGTTGATTTCAAGTATCCCACATCATACTTAAATTCCTCTTTCTACGATTTTTCCATATTTTTATAATCCTTCATTGCTGCCTTAATGTTCACAATATGCGTATCATCTACATGAGCAATTACTTCCATATGTGACTCTAGCTATTAGTATACAAACGGAACTTTGACCTTCTCTAGTGGCACAATATACCTCAGAATACTGGATCTTTGAGCGCAAACCTCTGGCTGTTTTCGTAGTGCTTGAGGTGGCTCATAAGTCTATCTGGCTCCTTGTTTATGTTGGCAAAAGTAATGTGAAGGCAGGTTATCACTATCAAATCAGTGATTGTGTTAAATTGCATATCATCTTGAACTGTTAGATTAGCGGGGTTTAGACTTTTAGGGCCGTTATGGCTGTTAGGGGACTAAACTCTAACAATGTCTGTGATTTAAACCCTAAATCTTGAAGCAATGAACTGAGGTTAAAAGTCTGAAAGCCTAAATATATTAATGAATTTATGCTAAATATGTTGTTTAGCATATCTTCCCTTTGACAAATGTAATTTTTTTTTTGCAATTAGTTTAGAAAAAATATGTTACAATATTACATTGTAACAAATAATAATACAAATACGTCATGTATTACATTTTACACACATGTTACATTTTTACCCATTGTCACTAAGGGGAATGTGCCTTGTTGCCCAATGGTCCTATGCCTTGATGCAATGCGTTAAGGTACGGGTTCGACTCCCGGCAAGCACATTGCTTCATACGATTTCGAAGTGTTTTCGGAGCTGTTTTTCTACTGATGATACATAAATCTTCCCTGTTCAGTCAGGTTTTGGTCTGTTGAAGGTTTTCCGGGCTCTCGCTATACGCTGGAATCAGGAATTCGCTTACGGAATAGTGTGATATGAAAGACCCAAAAAAGAGGTATATCCTCTGCCTCACGTGAATATATAAAAGCGTGATGGTATGAAAGAACAAACCTAGTGTAAGTCACTCATAGGAAAAGAAGAAACAAAATCGATGGCTTATGCCTATGTTACAACCTACGAAGGTGTTGTTATGTAATATGTCTATTCCTTAATAGTCTAAGTATGTAAGGGAGATTCGGAAGCTATTTTAAAAGATTCGGAATTAAAGAAGTTGACTACAATTGCTGTTGTGAAGAAGGACAACACCTTGAAACGATAGAACACATTATACAAACATGCAAGAACAGAGACGACCAAAGATCAGTCTTGAAAGAAGTAGATACAAATCTGAATCTAAAGAAGCTACTGGGTACGAAGAAAGGTCTCCAAGCTATGGTGACATTTTTGAGGCCTAGATAGAGTCGACAAAAAACATCTTATTCGAGGGTTATTTCTGGAGCGGTTTTTACTAATGAATCAAACCTTTTCCCTAGCAATAGGTTTTAGTTTGACGAAGGTTTCCGGGCTCTCAACATACGCTGGAATCAGAGGTCTAACTCGCGAATAGGAAGTGATTGCTATTAAAACTTTAACTTTCTGCAAAATTAAAAACAGAAAGATCGAAAGAAAACACCAAATGATAGAAAATATATCGATGGCTTATGCCTATGTTGATTCTATGAAATTTATCTGTATTTGTATTACATAATCACTGTATAATTTTCTGTAGGGTAACCGATGAATAAATTCATTCATTCATTCTAAGTATGTAAGAAACATGTAGGGTAACCGATGAATAAAATCAATCAATCATTGTCACTAAGGTATTACACTATACGGCAAAGCGATCTTTTTTTAGTTTTTCGCTATGCCAAGCCACCATAAGCCCGTGATTACAGTGACTATGGTTTTTAGCTCGCTCTTGGATTTCTTGGTTTGAATGCCAATTTTTCTTTTTTTAAACCTTCCAAGATAAAATCACCATTTCAACAATTTTGATTATTTTTGTCATTCATCGAGATACTAAAAAAAAAAAACTTAAGCAAGCTGAACATTATTTAGACTTGTTTTTTAATATATATTTTTCTTGTTTAGCATTAAAATAGTATATTGTTTTTATACAGTTTCTCTTGAGGGGGAAAAAAACAATTGACAATCTTCTTTTTCTTTTTTTAGAAAATTTTCTTATTTAAATTTCTTTTTTTTTTCTTAACTCATCATTCTAATATTTATACCCATATTCATTCGTTTTTTTCTTTATTAATATTTCTTAATAATACCCAACTACACACTGTTATGAAATAAACCCTTTCAGATTATTTTCCTGTGTGTGTTTGTGTGTATTATCAGCTATTGTTTTTAAAATCTTATTTTAATAACTAGCAACACTTGGCTTTTATTTTAACTCTTCGTTTCTGTTATCATCGGCAAACTATATAATTTTTTCAAAACAAGACATTTTTCATTACTTTTATTTACAAAAAAAGCACTTTAACATCACTTTTTATAATGCTTGCAACTTCTCTATCGCCGCTACTTTCTGCTGCGATCAGCGCTGTCATTTTTCTGTCGTCCTCGGCATCAGCCTTGGATATGGACTTCTCGGACCCAAACTCAAGAAATGAAGGCTTGGCAAAGATAGCAAAAGGTCTTATGGACTATTACAACGGTAATGATACTGGCCAAACTCCAGGTATGTTTTCAAACCCATACTATTGGTGGGAAGCCGGTGCTGCTTGGAACTCTATGCTCGACTATTGGTTCTACACAGGTGACACCACATATAACGACGTCTTAAAATCATCACTTCTTTTCCAAACAGGTGAAAACTGGGATTACATGCCCAACAATCAAACAACTACTGAAGGTAATGACGACCAAGCCTTCTGGGGTATTACTGTCATGGCTGCTGCCGAAAAAAACTTTTCAAATCCAAATTCTGATCAACCATCGTGGGCCTATCTTGCTCAAGCAGTGTTCAACACCATGGCCTGGAGATGGGATGACAAGGACTGCGGGGGTGGTCTCAGATGGCAGATTTTCACTTGGAACAATGGTTACCACTATAAAAACACAGTTTCTAACGGTTGTCTTTTCCACCTGGCTGCCCGTTTAGCTCGTTATTCTAATAACGACACCTACATTGAGTGGGCAGAAAAAACATGGGACTGGATAGAAGGCGTCAAATACATTAACACAAACGGCAGCGCATGGCCTGTTTATGATGGTGCTTTCATTACAGACAACTGTTCTTCTGTTTCTAACCTTGAATGGACCTACAACTCTGGTCTCTTCATTTCTGGTTGCGCCTTTTTGTACAACCACACTGGCGACACCAAATGGCTCACACGCGCAGAAAAGATTTGGGCACGTGCCAAGGTCTTCTTTATGCCCGATATCAATGTCATGTACGAAGCTGCCTGCCAGCCTACTCTTCGATGCAACAACGATCAACGTTCTTTCAAGGCTATTTTCTCCAGATTTTTGGGTCTTACCTGCTTGATGGCCCCTTCAATGTCTGAAGAAATTCAAAGCTACTTGAGCTCAACTTTTCCTTATGTATTGAAATCTTGCTCAGGTGGTACAGATGGCCATACATGTGGTCTTGACTGGAGTAAGGGTGAATGGGATGGCTTCTATGGTTTGGGTGAACAAATGTCTGCTTTGGAATTAATTCTAAACAGATTAGTATCTACTAAGCCACCTCCTCTTACTCTTGCTACAGGTGCTACTTCTAAAACGAATGAAACTGCTGGTCATAGACGCACTCAGGCTGCTGTCTTCCGTGAAATTACTGTTACTACTAAAGACAAGGCTGGTGCTGGTGTTATTACAGCTATTGTCCTGATTTGTCTATTGGCAGCTTCTTGGTGGATGATTATTTAAACATCTAAAGAATCAAAATCTCGAGTTAGTAAAAAAAAAAAAAAAAAAAAAAA
>CBXB010000051.1:164714-179308 GCA_000817185.1 Magnusiomyces clavatus CNRMA 12.647
AAAAAAAAAAAAAAAAAAAAAAAAAAAAAAAAAAGCTCTAAAATATTTTTTATACAGGCTAAATTATCAATGTAACAATAACAATACGTTTGTAAAAAAAATAAAAAAATACAATAAATAATAAAATATTTATGCTACTACATGGTAGATATAAAAGGATTCATTACAAATATACTACTTGCATATAGACAACATAAAAATATATGCTTGGAAATTGTAAGACATGTGAATGTATCATTTAGCGGCACTGCTGGAATTATTACCAATATCAACAGGATTTGTAGCAAATGATCGTTTGGATGCCCATACAGTATTTGCTGTTAGTTTGGCCAATTCACCCTTCATAACAGTCGATAAAAGTGTAGCCATAAGAACATCTATTTCCTGTTTTTGAATAGCAGAGTCAAACCCTCTTCCTCTATCAGACGATAGTTGGTATGCAAATGCATTCAATTTTCGAATAATTGAGTACTCTGATGCATCTATTTGCTGCGAGGGATCTATAGCTTGCTGTTTTTTTATTTGCTGGAAATGATCAAGGTAATCAATGAGAAACCTTACACGTTTGTGAAGCATTTTGATTGCACCCTGTAGATTTGTCAATGATTCTGAGAGATTATAATCTTCGTCTTCTCTAGACCCTTTAACAATATCGTCTACAGCAATTCTTTCAGCCTCACCTGTTTCTATCTGAATTGGTGGCATTGGAATAAACTCAAGCTTCATATCTTTGTATATTGGCTCATATGCGTTAAGTGGCAGCTCAGTGTTGACATCTTCGGTTTTGGCTCTCTCTTCTTCATCGTCATCAATCATATCAATATCTGGACTGCTATTGTTATTTTTTTTCAAATTTGTTCCCTTTGATAGTGCATCATTATTTGGATACACAATGAGCAACACTGGGTTATCAACAACCTGTGCTACTCGTTCATGAATTCTTTGTGATAGTTTAACGGGCTGTATAAGAGGATTATTGGGAAGAATATGAAACCATCCAATAAACTCATATTGAGGAAAGGTTTGTATATCTATCAATTGTATGTTAGTATAAAAAGCTGATAAACAAGTAAGTAAATCAAATTACATACAGAGATTCAATTTTGATTTGAGATAGTTTTCATCGGGTAGGCCATCCTCAAGCAGTAGTTCAAACGCTATAAAAGCTGTAACTTCTTTATAATTTCTTGTTCCCATGAGACCACCAATCACTAGTAGATATTTTGCAATGTCAGTGAAAATAAAGAATAAAAAAAAAGACCTGGACCTGTAATACTTACTAGGTGTTTCTGTAGATTTACTTCGTGTGTAATAGTCGGATATATTCAATAATGGAAGAGGATGAAGAATAAATGACTTTTGAGAAAAAGGCTTCAAATGGATCTCAGGATCCAGCGGTTCGTATAAATTTTCTGACATAATCGTCTCCTTTATTTTGGTTGATTATATATTCACTATGTAGATATCAATAGTGAATAAAATGGTGGAGGGTTAAAAAATACCAATTTTTTTTCTTATTTTTTTTTTTATTTTTGCTCAATGCGCAAAACTACAAAACTACGAAACTACCAAAACTTACAACTTTCCCCTTAACCAATTCACCCATTACTGACCACCTGTCAAAATTCTGCACATAATATACAATGAAAGTCGTCAAATCATCATTAGTTTTGACAGCATTTTATTCAACAGCCCTAGCTATAGAAGTCTTAGGAGTTTCAGAAGCTGGTAAGTTGCCACAGTGTACTAAGTTTATGCAAAAAACTCTAATCACATATTTTCACATTTTTAGACCTGCCCAAATATCAACCTGATGAAAATGGAAAATGGGCCTGTCTAGGACATCCGGATATAGCTTTGTCATTCTCACAAGTTAATGATGATATATGCGATTGTCCTGACGGAAGCGACGAGCCTGGAACTGCAGCTTGTTCAGGCAATTGGTTTTACTGCCCCAATGAAGGCCATATTCCAGGCCGACTTCCAGCATGGAGAGTGAATGATGGGGTATGTGATTATGAAATCTGCTGTGATGGCTCCGACGAAAAGGGATTATCTGAATCTCTAAAAAAAGCAGGAATTGAGCACAAATGCGAAAATAGATGTGCTCAAATGCACAAGGAATATTTGGAAAAGTTACAGAAACAACAAGCAATGCTCAAGAGTGCTGATGCCAACAGACAAAAGCTTGTCAAAAAAGCAGCAGAACTTAGAGCAGGTCTTAAAAAAGAACTTGACGTTAAGATGCAAAAACTAGGCACTCTTCAGAGCGATCTTTCCAAAAAGGAAAAGGCCCTCAAGGATGCCGAACAAGCACAGGCTGAACTACTTAAGCAAAAAAAGTCAGATCCTAAGTTTCAACAAAAGCAACCTGAGCTTATTGTAAAGGCGAAGGAAGCTCTCGATACTATTTCTAAATCTCACAGGGCTTCCCTTGACTCCATAACAAAGTTGAATTCTGAGATTGCTACCCTTTCAAATATCATCGAAACTATGAAGAAGGAATATAATCCAAACTTTAATGATCCTGCTGTGAAACAAGCTATTAAAGACTACGAAGAATTCATGAGCAAAGTCAGAACCCCCGAAGCCCAACAACAACAACAGCAACAACAGCAAGAGTCATATACTACTCTCCAGATGCTAGAGTCTGTACCAAAACTTGTTTCAGACCTTGAATCTTTTAAAGTTCCAGTTCCAAAGGAACCTACGCTAGGAGCTATGATTGTAAAGGCAATTGGTGAAGAACGTTTAAATAGATTCAAATTATGGCTTGCTGAACATGGATTATATTTCAGCAGCAGTTTCTCATATGGTACTGACGAGGCTGAAGATGACCAATACAGTGAGGTCAACATTCATAAAAACATTGTGAAAAAGGCCAAGACTGAGGTAGAAGAACTTGAAAAGCAATTATCTGAAATCAGAAGTGATTATGAGTCTGTCTATGGTCCAGGTGACATCTTACGCTCTCTTAAGGACTCTTGTGTTTCAAACAACTTGGGAGAATATGTTTACGAATTTTGTTTCTACGGAGGAGCGAGTCAAAAATCAACTAAGGATAACTCAGTAGTCAATTTGGGAAAATTTTCAAAGGTCGTCTATGATGATCCAGCAAATACATTAGTTTTAGAATATGAAAATGGTGCCAAATGCTGGAGTGGTCCTATTAGACGTGCAACAGTCTCTTTGACCTGTGGAAAAAATAATGAGATTTTGCAAGTAACTGAACCGGAAAGATGCGAATACTTTATAAGAGGAACATCTCCTGCAGCGTGCTCTGAGTATCGAGAAGAAGACAATGGTAAAATAGAAAAATTATTAACTATTAAGGATGAGTTGTAATGAGATTTTTATATTTAGATAGCACTACTAATTGAAAAAATCAATTTGAAAAAAAAAAAAAAAAAAGTTTCAATTCATCCATCTTATCAGGGTTAGGGCATTATTTTTATGGAAAAACTGAGCCATGACAGTTATTTTTTTTATTCTGTAGAGTTCGACTATATACACCTAATTCATAGAAACAATATAAAAACGCGTCTTTCTATAACACACGAGATCATTTTGTTCAGCTCCTTGTAGAAATGACATGTCCGGTTTACATTAACTCAAAAATTGCAGACCACCAACGTACTAGCTGTAACAGCAAAGTAGCATTGTCGCTTAAAGGTTTAATAGCATATGTATCAAACGATTTCAACGTTAATATTACACATCTTACATGTTTAGATGGCGAGCACTGGGACTTTTCTAGTTCTTTCAAAATCAAGCCTCAGGTAGTTCTTAAATCTGCAGCACCTATATCATATTTATCATGGAGTCCTCTTGGAACTGATTTGGCCTCTGCAGACGAGCATGGAAATGTTTCTATCTACTCATCAAATTCTCCTTTTGAGTTGGGAAGTATGCAATGCCTTTTTCAACCAAATCAATCAGCGACTCCTGAGCCCTATGAAACAAACAAAATTATTGGATTCAAGTGGTTTGATGTTGACAATCCAATTAACATCAACATGCCAAATCCTGCTGTGATTTCTCAACCAAAATTCCAACAAGTATTGTCAAGACAATTCATGAATTTTACGCCAGATACCAGCCCTGTAGCAACTTATAGCACTACCACAACATCACAAAATGGTCCACATATCCCCATAACAACAGGAACAATGAAACAGTCATGCATTGCACTGACTCAAAGGGGAAATCTTAAGCTATTTTGTCAAGGTGTATCCGATTCTAAATATTTTGAAATTTTAAGCCAGCTTGACTCTGATGAAAAAACTCATGAATCAGTCATTTTTTCTCATGCGTCTTTTGTGGGAACTGCAAACAACACTTTACTACTCGCGGCATATTCATCAAAGACCGAAACAATTTATTTATACGAGCTAAATGTTTCATGGCCAGCTCTCGAAGCCTCTATAAATCCTACTAAGAAGCTTGCAGGAGAATCAAATAATCTAGTTTCGGTAAAAGTAAACAGACTTACTAGACAGAAACTAACTTCACAGATAAACCCGTCGTTTTATTTGTCTCATATTCATTTGCTTCCTGCTGGCCCTAAAGGTTTCAACACTAATTATGAAGCAGAACTTTTTCTTATATTTTCATCCAAAACCCAGAGCATGCACAGAAGATACTTTATTGCCAAACGAAAATCTACACTTCATCCAAATCTTTTCACATTAAACATGCGAAACGATGCCCAATTGCAACGACCTCCAGATAGAATTACAACATCTTTAGTGCCCACACAGGATGCAGCAACCTATAATAAACTTGTTGTATCATTAGGATCATTGAACTTTGACTCACACCTTTATATATGCTTTTTTGATGGAAGTGTTGAAGTTAAATTTCGAAGTCAATATGCCGTTGGGAAAGTATCAGGGTCTTTTATAAATGGTATCTTTCAAGCAGGATTTGCGTTTCCTACAGTTGAATTTGCATCCGATGTATGTCTATCTCATAACCTCTGCTCAGCTCTGTATTTGGATAAGGAAGGTCAGCTTTGTATCAACTACGTTCGAAATTCAAAAATTAGTAACATTATACCAGGACCAAAAGGTTCTCGTGAGACACTTAAGCCAAATTTGCCATACATTTTACTATCGGCAATCACATTGGCAGCCAGATATTCCTTAACACTGAACAAATTGTATTATTGCGGTGATGATCTATTTGTTGTAATGAAACTTGCAATTCGTGATGTTGAAAAGGTTTCACCAATCTTGGGTCCCATTTTGCTAAAGTGCATTATGCGTGAATCATATCACGCTGCAAGAATAACATTTGAACGACCCCCCAGTTCAGAAAATTCTACTACAATTTCTAATCAAAATCTAGGTCGTGTTTTAATTCTTCAAACATGTCTAGGAACCGAGTATGGATGGAAACGAACGACAATGGGAAGAATTGCCTGGGCATGTATTTCATTGAGGACAATCGCATTTGGCTTTTCAGTTACATCCAAAGAAATTGAAACTGCATCTAAGAATAGAAATGTCAATGATCCAGCTAATGAGCTTAACGTTGTTTCAGAATACTTCATGTCTATCCTTGGCATAGCTCGCACATTGGTAGATGTGGTTGCATTTATTTGTCAAGATCTTTACATGGCCTCTATTGAAGAAAATTACACTGAATATTATTTAGAAAAGCCAAGTGTAGCAATGACACTGCTACTAAGTCGAATTCCTAGAAAATTACTACTGATGACCATATCAACACTCAAATCTTTGGAAAACAAAGCACATCTTTACTCAGATGCTGCAAAACAATTTGAGCATCAAAAATTTTCAAATACATATCGTCTGATAAGAGACGTTATACAGAATTATGTGCCTGTTCCACTCGAAGCTTTTGAACGTATTCTTACACATGTTGAACGAGCTATGGAATCTATGCATAATGAAAACAAAAATCTTTCTTTTATTGAAGAAGAATTAACAATAACTGGTATCATTTCTCCTGCTTTGAAACCTGTAGTCCAAACCACTATTGAGCTATTTATGTCAAAAATTGTCGAAAGGATAAACGTCCCATGGCTATACTATTATGACGTATCGTGGTTGGGTCTAAACGACGACTATCGCAATTCCACCAGATTTGGTTCTAAACCTAATGGTGAGTCTGGGGCAGCAGATAAAACTGGCAGCTCTGAAGCTAATGGAAACTCACCTGCAAGCTTTTCAATCACTAGTCCTCTGGCTACAACATTAGGGTCTCCTAATCCTGTTTCTTCACCTCTCAACACAAACCACACTCAACTAGCTAATAACAATAATAATACTAATAACAATAATAGTGCAGCCAATGGAAATAACAATGAAAACAACACCAACTTATTGGACGCCAAAAATCGAAACAACTCGTTGTCAACTACTAAAAAGAAAAAGTACGTCCCCCTACATCCTCATCCGGCTGCTCTTAGAGCTGGCAAAGAAATTGATTACTTACTCAAAGAGCAAATTCCGCTTGTTCTTACTGAAGGAACTCGTTGCAGATGTGTCCGTTGTGGTGAAGTTAGCGTATGGCGTCCTCTAAAACGTACCAAAACAACACCTCTTTGGACTATTATGTTTCGAAACACCTGTATATGTGAAGGAGCTTGGATTCCAGCAGACTATTAGTTTATTTAGATTATTTTTGATATGTTTTTTTTGAATAAAAAATAAAAAATGATTTATTATAAGAAAAGCGTTTCTATATTATTTATATTTTTTAGGGGGGAAATGCAAGAGAACAGAAAAAAATTAAATTTGTGATCGTAGTTTTTGTTTAATGTAAGCCAGATGTTTAACTTTCTGTGCTACAGAATAAGGAGAGTTGATAAAAATACCAACTGCTTCTGGGCTACCGCTGGTAGTACTTCCAGGTAAAAACTTCTTGGTACGAGATTGCCTTATTGCAAGCATTTTCTTTTTCCCAAAGGGTCCAAGCGACTCATTTTGGAGAATAGTCTGTAGCGTGTTCTTCTTAGTTGTTGATGGCTGTGAAAAGTTAGCAACATTGTCCTGTCCAACAACGTCTGCTTCATTAATCAAAATTCCCTCAGGAGTGATGACAATTGTATTTGTTAGATCTAAGTAGTAATTTTCGCTTGGAAGAGACGCCTTGATTCGTTTTCCTTCAGTGTTTCTTGAAAAGCTATTTTTCCTTGTACTGTCCTTACTTGTTTTACCGCTATTTAGTCCAAGATAGGCCTTTTCTTGATTGTCAAAGATCTCTTCTAAATCAACAATAGTACCTTCAGTGCGAAGGTTGAAAAGTCTGGACGTATGAGCTTCTGCTTCTCGTTGTACTATTTTAAGGATCCCTTGGTTTATAGAGACAACAAGCTCTTGCTCTGCAAAAATGTGAAGGATAGCATCTCTAATTCCTGGAATCTGCATTTTAGGAGGAATACGAGTCAAAATTTCAACAGGGTTAATTGAACTGAGGGAAGCTTGTTCAAGTAATATTTTAATAAAGGATGGTCTATCAAGACAGTAACTAATAAGATCATCCCATAACTCTTTGTCATTCTGCGCAGTTGCAAACTTGATTGCCTGCTCTGGATCTTGTAGTTTTTCAATGACAAGTTTGAGGGCCTGTTTATTTTGTCCCACCTTTCCCAAAATATATACGAGCTCCTGGATATAGCCGCGGGATTCGCAGATCTGAGCAGCCTTTTCAAGATTGTAATTATTGTTTTTGGTCAAAAAAGACATGAGTTTAGGGCGATCAAACTCAGCATAGAGAGACACTTGTAAGTCGCCAAAATTCTGAGCTGAAAAGCTATCTACAAGATTGAGCTGCTCTAAATATAAAAATGCAACCATTTCCATGCCTCTTTTCATAATCTGTTCAACAATTTCTTCCGGAAGTACCTCATGTCGAGCCTTGACAACAATAGAAATAGCCTTCTGAATTGCGGTTCTCACAATAGGCAATGGCGCTGTTGAAACGCTTCCCTTTGGCAAAGAGACAACCAGCAGATCGGGTATTTTGTCATGTAGTGTAGGCAGTAAGTGGTAATTTGAAACAACTTCTAAAACAGACTCATCATGAAGCTCAAGTAAATGATTGACAGCTGAACTTGGGTCTCCTGTTGAAATATATAAATCCGCCAAAGCTTTTTGTATCTCTGCTTTTTTTTCCGTCGGAATTGGTGGCCCATTTCTTTCATAATACTCATCTTCGTGAACTATATTTTCTAACTTTTGTTTGATTGGATTAGCATCAAAAAGCTCAGGCGGCCATGCCTTTAGGAATTTAAGAATTGAATCAACGTCGCTATTGTCAATAAAATGTGTCAAAATATTCTCATAAACCTTGGGGTCGATGCGTATAGGAGACGGACTAGTTGGAAGTACATTTGCAATCTCCAGCCCATGACCAGCTTTGCAAAAAATGAATCCCCATCTGTTCCAATTTTCTTGAGAAATTCTTTGAAACTTAGTCATTTCTGGAGTACCATTGGAGAGTATTTTTTCAGCCGTAGAAACACTATCACTATGTGAATGAAATTTACCACTAGCAATAGACTCTGCAGTAGCAGCTGTAAGGGAGTTTGCACGACGAGAATCACTTTCTAAAAATGTTTCTAGTATAAGCTTTAGAGTGGTCGCAGCCTCTTCCCAGTTGTCATCCTCCAATAGAGATTCAATCCATTCAATACCGATATCTAACCGGTCTTCTGGAGATCGAAAGTTTGCAGAGATCTCCCATGCCTCTTTAAACGACTTATGATCTAGCAGCCACTCTATACGATCACTCAGGTCTCTTTCCACAGCAACTACTCCATCTTTGGCACTAATAATAAAATATCTGGTAGATGAAGTACCAGGATTATTAATAATACTTGAAGTATCAGTTACAGGAGACGTGTATTCCAGTAAATGATAATCATTCAAGCCTAATCTCTCATACCCCTTTAATGACAACTCATCAGCATAGACTTCATCTCCAGTTTCGAGATCGACTAATCTCAGTTCGGGAGGAGGTGCCAATGGGCGGGAAATATTAGAACTTTCTGCAGATGGAGGTGTATAGCTCAAAATCATAAGTGTATCTTGCCCAAATGGAGAAATACCTGCTACAAGAGAGTCAACTTGAATGATTGATTCAATTGTGATTTTAGGTTCTTGGTAATATGTTGATGAACTTGAAGGCAGTATCATAGAAGCTCCTGAGGATATCAAGGATTTGCGTAAGTCCTTGGACTTTCGAGGAGAAGATACAGATGCGGGAAGATAAGAAGAGTCTGAAGAATCTGCTGCAGGGTTCTCCATGACAATTTTCAAGTTCCAGATTCTGTCAACCCAAGCTATATAAACTCTATTGGTTTCGGGGACGCAGAAACGTGGCTTATAAAGATCTGCTCGTGGTGAGTCCTCTGGACGTGGAATATGGTAGATGCGCTTCTTGTCTTTTGAGTGCTGATTGTAAAATGAGATTCCTGATTCATCTAAGCAAATAATGACACCATTATCTAACCAGTAAACAGCAGTTACAGGGTCTTCAGAATGCTGTAGTATTGTATCTGAACGGTTACCCAGCCAGCCTCTTTCAGAGAGAATGACATCTCCTGCCATACCACCTGATAAAAATGATTTTGAAGCTTTATAGTTTGGATCAAGGGCTACTGTGTGAACTGGCCTGTGAAAATCGCTAGCCACAATATCCTTGGGGTCCGTAATAGAGCCAATTACTACAGTACCATCCATAGATGCAGACGCAATATAGTGGCTATTGTCTGTAGCCAAGGCCAAAACTGAGGCCTTATGCGCTCTATAAGATCTAAAAGTTGTCAAGTCTGGTTTGACGATATGAATGACACCGCTGTGAGTGGCAATTATAAGATATTTGTCGGATACAATACATGCTGAAACAGGGTCTGAGTTGAATATTTGTTTGGGAAGTGTTGTTATACGAGAATATTTTAATCTGGGCTCAATTTCTTCTTCTTCCTCAGACTCTTCTGATGAACCCTCTTCTTCGTCACTAGAGGTTTGCTCGTTTTCAGAGTCTACATCATTCTCATCGTTTTCTTCGCCAGATTCTTCTTCACTGCTGTAAGATTCTTCATCTTGATCCCCTTCATTATTATGCAATTCGTCACCTTGATGTTCACGAGACTCACTTTCTTCCTCATCGGACTGTGTTGTAGTCTCATCATTAGCATTCTGGGCTTCCTTTACCAAATTTGTTGTTATATCTTCGTGTTTTTGCAATTCTTCAGCAGGTGACATTTCATCTTTGACAGTTGAATAGGTTTCTAATGGTGAACTGTTTTCTATTGTATCATCTCGTGAATAAATATCTTCATTAGGTGGAATATCATGTGTTAAACTACTATTCGTAGAGATATCGCCTTTTGAAGCATTTTTGTTGACTTTGATATCGACTGTGTCTTCTTCGGAGTTTTGTACTTGACTCTCTTTCTCAATTGTCGAGGTTTTTATTGCTGACGATTTGTAATTGCTTGTAGATGTAGAACTATCTTCAGTCTTTTTCGTAGTTTCATTTTTCTGTATAGTCAATTCTGATGTACTATTGTATTTATCAGTTTCTGAAGGAGTCACTTCATCTTCACTAGTAGAACTCTCCACAATATCATCATCCAATTGACTTGTGTTATCTTCCCGAATCAATTTACTATTAATAGTCTCATCATTCGTGGTTTCATTAGCCAAAATATCAGAATTCGAATTATTGATGGTATTCTGTTGGGTGACGGATGGATTACTTTTATCTATTTGTTTTTTTGGCTTCTGCTTTGCTTTAGCAGTAGGTTTCTTATTCGATCTCTTTTTACCTGCCATCTTGGTGAGATATATTTAAAGAAAAAAAACAGATTATAAAATGGCCGGTTAAAAACTCTGTGGTGTTGTATGATGGTCTATGTTAGATATTGTATGTGTGAGTGTTTGGTGGCTCCTGATTTTTTTTATTTTTTATTTTTTATTGTAATTTTGGAGATACTCGTAAAAAAGAAAAAAAAAAAAAATAAGCATTTCATATTGAATTTGCCCACCAAAAAATTACCACCAGACTTTCACTTTTTCCCAAATCCGATCAACGCCATCGTCATTATTACAGCCTGTGCATTTTTAAAATGCCTAGTGCTATCAAAGGTTTGTTATATTAAAGCCAAATTTTTAATGTTTTTTTTTACTAATACAGCTTTTTATGATGTCATAGGTGTACTAATTGAGTGGTAAGTTTATCTTCATCCATTTTTTCTATCAAATTTCCATCTAATCCGAACTTTAGCGATCCATCTATTAGAGCTCTAATTTTAAATATTGACTCTCAAACACATGATATCATCATAGAGGTATGTTCCATAATATATCTATTTAAAATTTGCTCTAACATCTGTTTTTATTTAGGAACTTGATGATACGCACTTATTGGTTGACGAAAACAGAGTAGAATATATTAAAGCTGAACTTAACAAACTTTTGGCAAAAAATACGTTTGTTCCAGAAGACGAGTAGTGAAAGATAGCAAGCAGATGGTCACATTTTTTGATAATTCACCTGTCATATATTCAAAAAGGGTTCTATATTTGCTGAAATTTTTACAAAAATTTATATAGTAAAGATTATAGAAAATGTTAAATTAACCATTTAAAACAGATTCGAGGTCAGTTTTATGCTTGTTCTGATTTTCTTCTTTCAGTTCATTTTCACTATTGTTAAACGAAGACGCAGGATATTGATTTGGATTTCCGTGAAGATCGGCAATAATGCCGGAAAACCAGGTAATCAAACCTTCAACTTCCATTAAGCCATCGATTTGCTCTTGGTTTTTGCATTTGGTTACGACTTCATCGTGATACTTTTCATAAGCTTGAATTACCAAATCTTGGATAGAATCAATCAAAATATCTACTGTACGAGTATCTTCAATGTAGCTGTTGAGCATCAAGTTTCGTAGCTTAGGGATTTCAGTTGATGCATTTTCTCTCATTTTTCTAGTGTCAGCTAAGGCAGTTTCAACCATGCTATCGCTATCTTTGTTATCTGCAGGCCTTGTAATAGGGGCCACAATAAGTTTAACAGACTCTTCTGTAAAACTATGAATAGTGTTTCTTAGTTGAGCATACAGTTCTTCCTTAGCATCAAACATATTATTTACCACCTTGGGGACAGAGATTTTGGCCAGATTTAAGAGCTTTTGTCGGTTCAAACTGACGCCTTCTTTTCTTACAAGAGAAATAACTTCTGATATGCCACTAAAGTCAATGTGGACATCCGTAGGGACATATTCAATGTCAAATTCTAAAATTTGGTTTCGTAAAATCAACAAGTGCTTGATTAAGAACAAATCGGCTTCTATGCGGCTTCCGAGTCTAGTAACAGCTAACGCATGTGCAGACTGTAAAGATACTAGACATTCGTGAACAACACGGTGAGCTAAATCATCAAACGTAGCAGAATTGACTAACTGATTGATTTGAGACAAGAGGGAAATGGCTTTTCTCATCGGCGGATACCAACCACCAAAAATATTGTTCATATCGAAATCGGCATTTTGGGCTAGTGACGAAGTACGCGAGTGACTCTTATTGGCACTCTTTTTTTGCTTTCTGCCTCCCAATCCATGAATGTCTTCATCTGTTGGAACATGTCGTACAATTTCCTGTTCAACATAAGCTTGAACTTTAAACAGTAATCTAGTTTGAACATCTTGTAACACAGGCTTAAACAACTCAAAAAAATTAATAGGAGGAGGACTAGATGGCTCATGGGAATTGTATTCTCCGTTAAGTTGACCATTAGTATAAGATTGTGAGTCTAGCCGTTCCATAGGTTGGTTCCATGGTATATTTGTACCCATGCTACTGATACTTAGACGACGTTGGCCATTGTCGTCAATCATGGCTTCTTCGGCTTCCTCTTTGTAGCTTAACAATACTGAGGCAAGCTCGCACAATAGAGGAATATCATTCTCTCTGATAATTCTTTGACGAACGGTATCGTAGAGTGAATCACATAGATCCATTAGCCACTCCATAAATGAATTTGCAACAGTGTCATTGTTTATATCAAAGAGTTTTAGAAATAGATCATATTCCTGGGAGCACATTTCTCTGTAAAAACCCAGGAGTGACCTTGTAAATTGTACAATGTCTCTTGGATCTTTGATTGATTCTTCCAAGTTTTTATTTATTCTATTGGTTAAAAGTTTTGATCTTGTAGCAAAATATACTCTTGTACAGTCGTTTAACAACCCCTGGTATTCTTGATTGTCACTAGATCTTTTTGATATTTCATTTGTAAGTCTAAAAAGCTCTGAGGATTCGGCCTCAAATTTTGAGTATAAAAGAACTAGATGTGCACCTTCGTTAGTGATTTTTGAACTCTGCTGTTGGATATCGTTGCTTAAATCTTTTAAAGTATTTTGGAAGTAAACTTGAATTAAACTAAGTGCTCTGGTCATGCAGTGTCTAAATCTTTGACTATATCGTTCAATATCTTTAAACTTTTTGTGAGCATCAACATATGCCAAACCTTCGTCCAATTGAGCTAATAGTTTTGAAAAAGATGGTCGTGTTACCAAATCGGCACCTGGTGTATGTAAAGTTCTAGTAATTTCTTCAAGATTATTAAAAATACGAAGGTTGTCGTTAATGCCTTCAGATAGCTCTGAAAGTCTTTTTTGTTCAGATAGTAAGTTATTGCATGTTTCTTGTAGGGCATTAGTTTCTCTTTGAACATTTGAAAAGCCGGCATCGAGTTTAGCAATGAATTTCAAAACAACAGAAGATTGTTCTAACATCTTGGAACAAGAATGAAGATGCATTTTGGTAGTTTCGCGAAATGTAATATATTCAAAATTATTTGCTAAATCTATTTCATCGAGATCAGAGGGAAACTCTAGTGCATCCAAAATCTGAGATTTGTCAGTTTCGCTTTCTAAGGTAATTACACTTTCTAATGATTGTCTTTCTCGCTTTGTAAAGGGGTATGAAAATGAATATTGATCGTTGTCTGGAAGAGGCGGGCGAATAGACTGGGAAAATACTGAAAACGAGTTTCCTCTACGTTTGGGAACCTCTGGTTCTGGCGGTGAATTTTGATTTTCGTTTTTTGATTGTGAATCTTTGTACTATTTTGTGTTGGAAAAAACTATATTAGCACTAAGCCATAGAAGTTTTGATCTTTCAAATTTGACATACCTTGCTTTCAATAGCAACAGCTTGAATTAAGGATCTTCCACGTTTTCTTGTGCGAGGCTTATCGAGAGTTTGGGGTTGTGGATGAACTATCAGAGGAGCCTTTTGCTGAGATTGAGCTGGGAAGCTATCAGTTTGATACATCCACTCATCATACATCGTGAATGAATATAAAAATAAGTGGATTCAAAATTAAATTTACTCTTCTCAGAGTTATTTGTTTTGATGTGTAGAAAAAGGAAAAAAGTCCAAGGTACGAAAAAAAAAGTGTACTTTGTGCTGTATAATAGTAATATTTTTTTATGGTTGTATTGAGTAAAAATTGTAGATGACTTGTACAAAACGAAAAATTCCATGCCCAGCGAAAACCTTAAAAAAAAAAAAAAAACATCACGAAATGATTTTTAGAAAAACACAAAGC
>CBXB010000051.1:179386-200472 GCA_000817185.1 Magnusiomyces clavatus CNRMA 12.647
TTTTTTTTTTTTTTTTTTTTTTTTTTTTTTTTTTTCCAAAATAGCAATATTACATACACAATTGGGGGGGGTTTAACTATAGGATGTCAGAATACTCTTACATTGGCAATATTTACTAACAATCGAATATATGACAACAATGATTTTTGCACATTAATAACAGAAAGCTGACGTCTTAAAAAGCAAATTCAATTACCAAGTTACAAAACTTGTTTCTTGGTCTAAAAATGAAGGTGCTATTAACAATTTGTCTTTTTTGGGTTGTATATTTATACATAATACTGCTACATAATTATTAAGAGATATATAATTTAACTAATGAATTAAATTAACGAGTTGTGAAACCGCCATTGGCAAAGATAGTTTGACCAGTAATCCACCAACCTTCAGTAATAAGAAACTTGATGATTGGGGCAATGTCCTTTACATCTGTGAGCTTTCCGGTGAACGAGGCAGCCTTCATGTAAGCGGTGGATTCAGGAGTTTCTTGACCATAGAAGAATGGTGTATCCATAGGACCTGGGGCAACTGAGTTGACAGAAATTCGTCTTTCACCAAATTCCTTAGCAGCGGCTCTAACAAAGTGTTCAACAGACCCTTTAGAACCACCATAGGTAGAGTAGAATGGTGTGAACGCAGCCAAAAGAGAGGTAACGACCATAACAATCTTACCATCGTCCTTCAACTTTCTACCAGCTTCTTGAAGGAAGAAGAAGGCCGATTTTGTGTTTGAGTTAAACATTGAATCGTATTCTTCTTCAGTAACATCAACAATTGGCTTCTTCAAGACTTGGCCAGCATTGTTGATAGCAATGTTAACTTCACCGAATTCCTTGATGCCAGCATCGAACAATTTAGCACAGTCAGCAGGCTTTTCCAAACTACCTTGGACAAGAATAGCTTTACTGCCCATCTTCTTGAGCTCTTCAACAAGAGCTTCACCTTCGGCCTTGCTCTTGTCAGAGTGATAATGAAGAACAAAGTTGGGGTTTCCAAGTGGAGCCAATTCTTTGGCAGTGACAGCACCAAGATTCTTGGTACCACCAGTGATGACAATAGTTTTACCAGCAAGAGACATTTTGAATTGTAGTTATATTATATAGAGGATTGTTGAAAATATTGAATTGAGAATATTTAATTGAAGAAATTGTTGATGGTTATACAGAGTAAGAAATATTATATAAAAAATAAAAAAATAAAAAAATAAAAAAATAAAAAAATAAAATAAGAAAAAACTTGGGGAAATGGGTTGAATTTATACTCAAAACAAAAAAAGAATGCTTTGTCAATTAATTTGTTAATTGTGGTTAATTCAATGCTATTAAAATGTGTGCTCTTTTACAATAGTGTATGCTATATAGTCAACGTTGTAAAAGGTCCCCCAATTGAACATACTGAACCTTATCTACCAACTACCCACTCTGTTAAGCCATATTATAAAACATTATTCTTTTTTCAATGTAAATATGTTGCAATATGTTTTATGATTGGACCATCTTAATCGGAAATAAATTAACCGGTATAATTTGTACCGATATAAATTGTATAACGATAGAATCCCATTTCAATTCTGAAAATCTGTGTTGTTTGTGTTCTGGAAGACTGAGAAAACGGAAAGAACGACGGAGATAGGAGATGACTTTGTTGCACTAAAGCAGCAATCAGCCGTGTTTTGCTTTGTTAACTCCGTTACCAGAATGGTGGGAGAGTGGGGCTAATTTGAGTGCGCCCTGCTCTCATGCCAAAACACGGCGCAAACTCCGCTGACCAACATACATATTGAGACCTTCGATGTCCACTGGGAGCAATAAAGAAAGTTTGAGGGCTTTGGAATTAGGATTTATGGTAATAGTACATGGAAATTTCCTTTAGCTTCTGAAATATGCCTCGATCTAACAAGCTTTTTTTATACTAATCATCACAATAAAATATTTTGTTCATCAGGATATCCTTACTAATAAAACCTAAATTGCTTAAAATAAAACCATTGCTTAGTTAAACATTGAATAATAACCACATTTTTCAATTACGCAATTAAAGTAACTATTCAAATGTCTAACCACGCAAGTAGAGTTTATTGCTAGTTGCAGAATAAAGTTCTTATAAATAATCATACATATAAATATATCTATTTTTACTTCGAGGGTTGAAGTAACGTTAAGCCTGGGACTGCTCCGGCATCTCCATCATCGTCAAGTAAACTTTTAGGAGTGGATTGTCCACCAGTAAGATTTGCTGTAGAGTTGTTACTATGAATGCTATTAGTTAAACTCCTAACCGATGCTTGTGGAGGTGGAGTCCACCCACGTACGCTCTCGGCATCCCCGTCATCATCCATCAAACTTGTATTACTTCCATTGTTCATTAATGCACTTTTTTTGAGAGAAACATTCTTTGATTGACGTGTTGTAAGTGATGCGTTGTTACTCTCACCTACAACTGTCGGCGAAGGGTTTATTTTTCTGGGAGGAAGAGGAGGAGGTAAAGACCCTGCTTTTAATGTTGGTATGGTTTGTTTGGATTCGGATGGTTTCACTGCCTTACCTGAGCGTAACGACGTTGGCTTTTTTGGTACTGGAGGTGGAGTTGAAGATTTTGTTCGATGATGAGTTGAGGCTGAACCTGCTGTAAACGTAGTTGCACGAGCTGGTTGAGTGATTGCCGGAGCAGATCCAGTGCTTTCAGAAAATGTTGATGATGACTTGATAGTATCTGGTGAAATTGCAGGAATTGAGGTAATAGAGTCTTGTGTAGACGGCCGTGGTGGAAGTGGAGGCTTGTCAATGAAATCTTTATCTTCAATAAATGGATTGGGGTTACGATTGGGATTTATAACTTTTCCCGGTGGAACCTGGAAATCAATTTTGCTACTTTGACCTCCAGAAAGCCACCACTTGCGAGAGTCAGTGCTAGGAGGTGGTAATCCGTGGGTTAATGTAGTTTCATTGAGATCAACCAAAGAAACTAAATCGTTTGTATCACCAACTTCAGCACGTCTACTGTCGTAAAGCTGTTTGGCCAACTTTTCCTTCAATTCCTCGTCCACAATTGTAACTTTAGCTTTGAAAGTTGCGTAAACTGGTCTGTGATCTGAAAAAGTTATACTTTGAACACATCCGTAACTCGTTTGATGTAAATTCGTACCTTTACTTAGGATACGGTCAGTCCACGATGGTGTCCTCATTTTTTCTGAAGTATCGTACTCGTTGGAATCATTATCAAACTTGTATGTGGGAGGAAACTTGATCTCCATTTCATTGTAGTATGGGAAAGCTTCACCTTTATACATTTGTTGGTTTAATTGGTCTTCTGCAAGCAAAGTTTGCAGATCACCACGCTCAATTGCATTTTTAGCGTAGTCGTATGGAAGATTGACTCTATAATTGAAATCTCCAAGCCAAATAATACAATCATGTTTCATAATTCTTCTCCCTCTAGAAAAAACCAGACCACTTGAAATTGTCTTATAATTATGGTGTCTTTCTTCAACGTTGTTGGTTCCAGCAGCTAAATGGGCTGTAATAAAGCAAAACGAAGTATTTGCAAAGTAAAAACTGACACCAACACCACCCTTGTTACCTGCCATACCACCTAATCCCGTTTTGATCATAGCTCCTTCAACTTTTCGAACAAAATTGACTTCCGCTTTCCTAACAAACATCATCAATGCTGTGCCAACAAGTTGATCTGAACGTACCAAAACGTACTCATCCCTTTGGTTCAACGTATTAAGGACACGTTTTTCCCAAAATTCACGCTTGTATGGTTCAGCGTTAAGGATTTGACTAGGGGTTAGTTCTACAATTTCTTGAAATCCAACCAAAACAATGTCAGGAGGTTGCTCGCCTCCGTCGGGAGGAAATAACCAGTCAGATAAGTCATCTTCTGCCATAACACCATTCAAGTTAAAAGTGCCTGCAAATATTTTGATTTCAGCTGTTGAAGAAAAATCAGAAACCCTACGATTGAGTTCCATATTGACATAATCGTTAATTGGGTCGTATAAAACTACCTGCTGCTGATCAGGATTTCTACCTAAAAGTGAATCCATAGTTGATTGGCGACTTTTGTCAACAAAGTTATTGATGTACATCCTACTGACGGATTTAGTGACATCGGCGATTGCCCCAGCCAACCCCATCCTTCCACTTCTAGTGTAAGAAGTTTTTAATGCATTTGTGCCAGCATAGATTTGGGATAACTGGTCCCCGTTGTCGGCCCACATGATATTGTGTCTGCTCCAGATATCGGTTCCAGGAGCTATATGATGCAAATCAAAAAACATTTCAAGAGCTCTTTTGGAAATCAATTGTTGAATCATATTAGTTCTATCAAGACAATCTAGACAGTTGGTTCTAAAAATTCCCATTTGCTCAGTTCTTAGCGAATCACTCTTCACACTATCAGAATAGAAAGAAATCTCATAAAATCCTTCATCAAGTAATGGGATAATTCTGCTAGCTTGTGAATAGCCTCTAGCTGCAACTTCTGCGTGGAAATCAAACCAAGTCCACCGCAAACTTCCCTTCAAATGTTTTGCTGCTATAATATGCTGTTTGTATCGCTCACTTAAATCAATCTCACCACTTTTGTTGGCAAGAAGATTAACTACGTGAACAATGCCGAACTTTTGAACAAGCTGGTCAAAGTGTTTATTAAATGCTGGCTGAGTTGCTTCTGCTGACCGAGTAATGTTAATTGTTGCCGACATCAAGCTGGCATCTTGCTCCCAAAACACCGGGACCGACCCTCTGATTTGAGTGAATCCAAAAACCAAATCTTTAAAATTCAAAATAGTTTCTGTTTCCACAAAATTGGCTACGTTTCCCTCATCATCTACACCTCTAGCGTTAAAACGGGTGCCCGCTCTTCGCCACGATTGTCTCGAAATAATTGTGAGAGTGCCGATTTCATTGAATCGTCCAATACGAACATCCTTTGACTCTGCAAAACCTCTTATAGCCGAAGTTAAAAAATTACACTTGTCAAGAGCATTTCTTTGAGACTCGCTTAGTCGACTTCTAAATAGAATTAAACCCTCAATCATAAAACTGTTCCACATAAATGATCTATCGGCCATTTCCAAACTTAAGCTATTGCTTTGATTTTCTACACCACGATATTGTAATGTTGTAGCAAGATCAAAGTTGGTTGAATAGTAAAAACTTCCATTGCTCAAAAGCTTTCTTAAGTTCGCACATGGATGCTCAGCTCCAACGTGTATCTTGGGCAAAGGATCAGAGGCACCAGCAAGAGCTATATTTTGTTCAATTGCATACCCATTGGGATCCAAAGTAACAAAATCCCAATCCCCTCTGTTGACGCAGTAAAACTCTACTGAGTAGATTCGGTTCACGGTTTCACCTGGACGTGGTCGAGCAACTTCTGCACCTTTGGTGATAACGCATAAATAAACGTCTTTACTGTCTTTATCTTTATTTTTTACTTCTATCAACCCTAGACATCCATGACACTCACGGGGAGACAAAAGACGATATTGACTGAAGTCTATAGCTGCTCGGTCGACAAATTCAATGATACATTTCGGGGGGCTTTTTTCATCATTATGATCTCCAGATCTGACGTTTGCGACAGCATATCTAATAATTAAAACATAGTCGCCTTCTGTCAGTGCCAAAGATCTTGGATGGCGATTGACATATACCTGCATTTGCTAATATCTTTTTTTTTTCGAATGAAGATAGAATGAAAAGAAAAAATGTTGAAGTGAGGTATAAGAAACGCCAACTGTAAATAGATTTAAGTTTTGGAATGAAGGTAGTGAAAAAAAGAATATATACGACACCCTTAGGCAGATATGGAGATTAGATTGGTGGTGGGTAGGGTAATAATACCCAAACAAAACATGAAAATCTAAAACTCTCTATTTTAGCTCTACAGTATCTAAGTTGGTTTTTAATTTTGAAACATTTTGATATAAAAGCACTTCATTACAAAGCAAATAAATAATCCGTATATAAATATTTATAGTAAAGGACTTAAATTTTGGTCGTGCGATACCATTCCCAATCGATACACATCATGAAACCATCATTTCGATAACAACAACAATAACAAATACACATCTGATCACTTAGCTAAAATGGACCCAATACCACAACCAACTACTCCATTGCGGAGACAATCTGAATCTAGAGTTGCCGAACACTTTGCTAATGTTAAATATGACATTGAAAATCCCCCGTTAGAAACAGTATTCAAAGAGCCACTTGAAGAGCTTAGTGCCGGATATGCTCAGTTACATACAAACCTGGAGAATTTACAACAAGTACACGAGTCTATGACTTCGTTCAACGAGTCTTTTAGCGCGATATTATATGGTCTTCAAATAAACGCTTGGTGTTTTGAATTTCCTGAGCATCCAGATGCAACATCTGTTGCTTATTATCAAAAAATAAAAGAAAGAATACAAAGACAAAGAGAATTGGAAGAACAAAGACGGCAGGAAGAGCTTGAGCGTCAACGAAGGAAAGAGTTAGAACTACAAAGGGAACGAGAGTTGGAAATGGAACGTCAGCGACAGCTTGAGTTGCAGGAACAACAAAAGCAACAACAACGAGTTCAAGGGACGAAGCGAAGTTTAAAGAGACCTACTGATTATACTCCTCGACGGCCAGTATATGGCCGGCCTCCCCCAAGTAAATTGAAAAAGGCAACTCAACCAGATACTCGTGGGGGGTGGAAATAAAATATTATTTTATTACGGGAAACTAAATGGTTTATATATAAATAAAAATGACATACTAAATGGTATTTATCGCTTAACTTCAACTATTGATCTCAATACACCTTGTCCAGTAGTATATACAATTTCATGCTTAGCATTTTCTTTATCCAAGGATTGCTCAAATTCTAGTATGCCTCCTCCAACACCAAAGTATACTTGTTTGGCAGCAACTAAAGCTGTAGAGCTTTCTTTTTCCATAAGTTCAAGTAATACCTTTGTAAATACTGGCAATGTATCTAAAGAGTATACTGTTTCTGAAGCAAGAATGGACTGGAATGGCTTATTTTTGTGATCAGCTTTCACTAAGTTTACAAATTTTTGAGACCATCCTCCAGATACTAGTTTGATATGAATATTATGAAGCTCTAAAGCTTTTAGAAATTCATCCACCAAGGCATCTGTTAGTTCTGCTTCTCCAGCACGTGGTTCTGCAATTGCTATTGATGGATCTGATGTCTTTAAAAGCATGTCAAATCGATCTTGTACGTCCAAAGTTTCCAGCCACGTGAAAAGTAAGTTAGGAGCTGTAACAAGCCGTAAAACACTTTGATTGTAGTCTGCCATGTATAATGTTAACGGTTCATTTGATTGGATTGCTTTCCCTTTTAATAATCGTTGTTGTAAGATGTATAAGGAAGGAATACCTGTGCCGCATCCTAGTTCAATGATGTCCGAAGAAGATAATATATGGTTTCCTTTTGAAGTGGTCATATAGCTGACCAAATCAAATGTGCATTCCCAGCTCTTAAGGCCTCCTTCGTATTGGGACACTTTTAAGTCTTCGTTTGTTAGGCCCATTAAAATTTCTTCTGTCTCTGACAGATCATCTAATAGCATAAGTTGGTGCTTGACATCAAATAAATCTCTTCTTACTATGCTCAGGTATTCTGTGGGCTTATCAAGCTGGGGAACTTTTACATAAGAATAACTCATTCTAGTTCCAACAGAGCTTCTCAGTAATGATTCTAAAGTATGTATTTTTGGAGAATATTCTTCTGGATATGTGACATCCTTAATAGGTTCTTGTTGTTGTTCATTGGAAGATATTACAGATTTGTCTTCCCCAATATCCATGGAGTCATCTATGTCGTCACCTGAAAATCCAAAAGAAAATGCCATTGTTATAGTTGTATTGCAATGAATTAAACCTTTTGAAAAAGTGATGTGAATTGATTAGTTTATTACCTGAAAATTTTTGGAGTTTTGACAAAACTTTTTTATAAAGCACGGCTGAACAACATTATGATAGGAAAACGCCAAGTAGTAAAAGAAAAAATAGCAAAACTGCCAGCCTACACCTTGGATTTTTAATAACTTTGATACCAAAATTTTAATTGCTTTCAATTTGTTTTTCTTTTTACTGAGAGTAATATAAATTCAATCAAAATGTCTCTGCAGAGTGATTATGTTGACTATGATGTCTTTTTAGACCCGAACTTTTCTCCAATCTCTTTTGCAAATTCATTAATTCTTTCTACCAATTCTCCAAATGATCAAGAAATAGACTTAAATACCCCAGCAAAACGATTAGGATATGATCTCGAAGAAGTCGAACAGCGCATCGCTCAATTAACTTCTGAGAATCATGAAACTTTAATGGCTGAGGGCTCAAATATTGTTGATTTGAAAAATGCTTTACTACCTTTAAAGCCAGCGGTTAACCATCTCACATCTTCGTATTCCAAACTCCAAAGAGACATTTTGGGACCTTACTATAAAGCCTTACATATTCACGGTGCCCTAAAAAGACTGCATACTACCACTGGATTGTTGAGATCGCTTACATGGTTCCTATATTTGGCTAGACAACTGACTTCAATTTTAGATCCTATTAGTGCTGTACCTACTTCGGCCATTGAAACTCCAAGAAACTCAAAGCAAGCCAATCTCTATGCCATTCCCAATGGCTCTCAACTTTTAAGAGCAGCACAGACTCTAAATGCGCTTAGACAATTGCTGGCTATGGAACCGGCTTTAAGATCCGTTCAAATTGTTAGGACATATGAAACTTCGTTTCTAAATGCCAATGATCGTAAACTTATTTTACACTGCCAAAACATTATTCGGTTTTATTCTCCGGCATCTGCAGCAACAATAACGCCAAACACATCTGGTACTGATGCCAATCCAGTGGATGATTATGATACAATGGCTTTTCATGCTGCACAGGCTCTTTCAATTTTAGACAATAAAGCTTTAATCTCTTCATTGTCAAGATTCATTCAAAATCAAGCACATGCAGTTGTGACTGAAATGGTTAGGGCGTTGCCTTCTCTCAACTTATCTATTCAAGCCTTCAAAACCTCATGCAATATTGCAACAGATAGAGCTGTGTTTTTAGGACGCTTTGAAGATTCCCTCAAAAATTCGGTTGACGATGAAATTATTCAACTTGCCATCCAAGATGCTCAAGCTAGTTATCAACCACTACCGTCTTCTCAAATAGGTGATAAGAGATACGCTACAATGGTCTCGGAATTCTGGCGAGAGTTTAGTTCGGCAATTGAAGAAAGAATTCGAGAGTTTACAAACAACAACTCAAATATGACCAAAGCAATCAGGTTCAAGAACTATCCTAAAGCAACAGATCTTGTAAATTTATACATTCTACAGTCTTTCGAAAAAAACAAAGATCCAGTGGTGAATGCTTCAGCTCCAGATTCAAGTTTTATACGACAAATATCTCAATCACTAGCTATTTTGTTTAGATAAGTTTGTATTAGTATAGTATATGTTCCCCTTTTTTTATTTCATTTTTAAACAATTCTATAATGATATATAAAATCAGATTATTAACGTTTGTTGGAGCTTGATTTAAAATTCTTTTGAAATCCCCCCTTTCTGTTTTTCATTTGTTTCCGTATTTCCTTTTGTTTTTCAAGCATTGCTTTTACTCTTTGTCTTGACTTTTTGCCTGGTCGTCTATGCTTCCTTTCTCTCATTCTTCGAGCCTTTTCTTCTTCAGCGAGCTTGGTATAATTAATAACTCGATCAGGACTTGTGTTTTTTGAATATAGGTTTCCAATAGATATTACTTGTTCATATGATACCGCAGATGAATTGATCTCGTCTTTTGATGGAGGTGACAGCCACGAAAAGTAATATGATTCAGGTCTTTGTTGATTTATTAATGGGATTTCCTTGTAGACTGTAATATCTTCTAAAACTTTGTCCTTGGGTATTAAATCTGACTCTTTAATCTCTTCCTTTTTTGATAAAACAATCACTGCTGGCTTTTTTGAATCCGTTGAACTTTTTGTTGAAGTACTGAAAAGATTGAAATCAAACTCTTCTTCTTCTTTTTCTTGCTTTTCATTGTCGGATTCGGCATTGCCTTGGTTAGTAGTTTCGCTTTCATTTACATCTTCGAATATTAAATCTGGTTTATAGGTTTGTACAAAGGCATCGGAATTTTCAGCCTCTTCCGTGTCACTGTTAGAATCCCATAGGGCTTTTCTCGATACTCTAAAAAACAAGAAATAACGTTGTAAATATATATATTTTGCTTAATCTTAACTTATAAATACTTACCTTTGCTCCATTTTTTATAAAGCTTGATCTTTAGTACTCAGTATTGTTCTGTTGAAAACCAAAGGTCTGCTGCTACAAAAGAAGTTAAGTGAAAAATTATTAAATCATGTGATGATATTTCACTAAGTAATTAAATCAAGAGCACGGAAAAAAAAAAACTTTTACTAATATCAATAACAGATGATTCATTGAAATGCATGTATTTGAGTCTATAAAATTAAGGATTTAGATAAGGAACGATTGGTCCTATATTTATTTGTATTTCTTGATTAGCCAATTTTTATTTCTTCTGGTTTTTTTTTTTTGTTCTTTTATACCACAAATAATATTTATATCAAACATTGATGACATTATCAACAGCAAATATTACAGACTCTTCAGATTGGGCAAGTACTAAAATCCCAGAGCTTTCACAGTTAGATGAAGCTCTTCGATGTGACGTATGTAAAGAGTTCATGACTGCGCCCATGCTAACATCATGCTTTCATAGCTTTTGTTCATTGTGCATCAGAAGAGTATTAGTCAAGGAAGGTAGATGCCCAGTGTGTAGGACAAGATGCTCAGAGGCACAGCTGCGGAAAAACACAACAGTCGAGGTTTGTATAAATATCTTTGAGCGTCTCAGAGGAAAATTGCTAAGAATTGCATCTAAAACGGAAGAACCAGATTCAATAATACCTCAGGAAAGTTCAGAGCCATCACAACACCAGCCTGATAATGTTCGTCGAACTCGATCTAATACACGAAAAAGTTCAATACAGTCAAATTCGACACCAGAACCTTCAGAAAATATACCCCCTGGACATGCAAAGTGTCCAGTTTGCAACAAAGTTTTAAAGATTTCGGATATTGAAGGAAATCATTTACCACTATGTCTCGCTAAAAGTCAGCCTTCTTTGGGAAGCAGTAGTAATCAAGAATTGATAAGCAGTAGTGGAGAAAGCTCCGAATTTGAAGACACTTCTAAACGTAAAAGTAATACCAAAATCATAGAGCTTGGAAAAGCACAATTTTCCAAAGAAACAGAACTTTTAAAACAACGAATTCCTCGATCCAATGACTTGCGTATCAGTCTCCCAAAACTTCGCGCAAGACTTGCCAAATACGGCATTCCAACACATGGCAACACAAAACAAGAGCTGCTAGACAGAGAAACAGAATGGATCAATTTATGGAATGCAAATGCCGACAGCTCCTGTCCTCACTCCAAAAGAGAATTGCTGGATGAACTAGAAAAATGGGAAAAGGCACAAAAATCTGTTCGCGATAGTAGTAAACAATCACGGGCCAATATGTTTATGGCCACAACATCTGATACGCACAAGACGGCATTAAATCAATCTTTGCATCAGGATAGCACCTCCACCGACATATCTGAAAACTCTAATGAATCAAGTATAACAGAAAACAAAGGAACAAAAAGACTATTAGAAGAGGATCCGAAAACAGCAGATCCCGAAGAACAAAATCAAGCTCATCAAAATCCAAAGGGCAAGAAAATTAAAAAAGCCAAACGACCAAAAATTGATCCTGACACGATAAAGCCAATCACCGACCTGAAAAAGGTTGACCGAGGTGTTTATTCCTATATTTACAATTCGGTTTTCAAAGAACTTGAAATAGAAGCCAAAGAAAGACTAGCAAAATTAAAGGCTGCTCAAGAAAAAGAGTCTAAAAAGCTCGAAACAGAGTCCAAAAATTCTGAAACAGATTCAGCAAAAGATTTGACAAAGTCAAAATAGATGATGTATATGTATATATTTATTTGTAATAAATCTATTCTCATTAAATGGATTGTGCTTTACTGAAATTATTACAATCCTTTTTAGTTATGCTGTTTACTTGTCTCAAAATCAATTATTACTTTTTTTATGTTGATGCTTTTGGTTGAAGAAAAAATTAAAAAATTTTTAGTAATAGTTGATTAAAAAATAGAATTTTTCCGCTACTAAACTATAAGAAAAGGATGATACAGTTTGATATGTATTAATAAAACAATACAATAAATAAAAAAGCAGTTAATTGCTCTTCTTTAATCCTTTCTTGCTGCTAAGCTTTTGCTTAATAGCCTTGAGCTTTTCAATCTTCTTTAACTTCTTGTCACTGAGCTTCTCCTTGATCCCCTTAATTTTGTTACCCTTGTTTAAACCAGACTTTTTGTCGCTAAGCTTTTGCTTGATAGCCTTGACTTTTTTAAGTTTTGCGGCTTTCTTGTTACCAAACTTATTTTTGAGTTTTCCAATCAGAGCAGACTTTCCAGATTTTTCAGATTTTTCAGTATCTTCTTCTTCTTCTTCTTCTTCTTCTTCTTCTTCTTCTTCTTCTTCTTCTTCTTTTTCTTCAAACTCTTCTTCTTCTTCACAGTCTTCAGGGTCTTCTTCAACAAATTCAACAGGTTCAGATTCATCTTCACAATCTTTAGAGTTATCCTTTAATTCAGCAAGATCCTTCTTCTTGTCTTCATTAACGTACTTGGAATTGTCTCCAGACTTGCCAAACTTCTTTGCAATAAGATCAGCCTTTCCGTCGAACTTTCCACTGAAGTCAGCAGTAGACAAGGCAAAAAAGGTAAAAAGAGTGAGGTAAAAAGTAACAAAGAATTTCATTTTCGTCAAGTTTTTATTTTTTTTTAATCTTTATTCTTGGTAGATTAGTAGTGCTTTCGTATTAAAGCTGAAATTATTTGATGATTATCTTATTTGAAAAAAATAAAAAATAAAAAATTAGAAATCTTTAATAGAATTCATGGAAATCAACAAGTCTTTATACATTTATTTTATATTTTTTTTATTTTTTATTTTTCATTCTTTAACTTAAACACGAGTTTATGAAATATCTTATTCTTGAGCCCTTGAAATTTATTATTGGGTACAACATCTCTATACTTCAATTTTTTCCTCTTCTTAGGTCCTTTTCTAAGTCAACAAATTCCAAAACAGATAATGTGATAAATATCCTTTTCAATTTGTAGTTGGGCTTGTGTTCATTTGTTCGGCAAATTGTTGTATTGATAAGTGGCATTTGTTTTTTTTTTTGTTTGTTTGTTTTTTTTGCCAGAAAAAAAAAAAGTAAAGCAAGTAATTACTCTTACATTATACTAGTATACGATTGTAGATGTTGGGTGTTTTGCCGTATGCTACTTTTATTAAAGCTTCATTTTAGCGAACAATATTTGATTTAATTTTTTTTGCATTTTCTATGAAGACAATATGACTGGTACTTGTTGATGATGTTCTAGTCAAGTATTTTTCTTTGAGTCCTCATAAAATACCCCTAAGGCTTAACATATACAATAATAGCATATCCAAGTTTACCGATTTCAACACGTAACTTTTTCTAATATGTCATTTTCTATTATGTATGCTAAGCCCTAGTTACTCGATGTGCTGCTATAGGGGCATTCGGAGTAAGCAATGAGCAATATCTATATTTATACTATTGCTTTACAATGATAATTATATAGGAAAAAAGGAATAGTATTGCGTGCTTTTGACAAACTAATAAATTATTTTGGGGCATATTTGAAAGCTATTAGAAAATCAGTCTATTCCACTATATTTAAGTAGCACTTTAGCTAACTTGTAAGGCCCTCCGCTTTTCTTAATGAACATATCACAAGTCAAGAAAAAGAAAAGATTTGAAAAAAAAAAAAAAAGCCAAATTAAAATTTTCAATTGAAAAAAGGTTTGGGTCCTGATAAGATCTGGTTTAAAGCATCGGGGAATCAGATTAAGCAGTATCACAATTAGTATGATTCTCAATTTCAATAATAATTGCATGGTTTGTATTATAAAAAACAGCAAGGCAATATACTCATTCAGATTTTATAAATTGGATATACTATTGAGTTTTTTTCTCTCTTTCTTTCTTTTTTTTTTTTTCTTTGCTGAAAACATATATGAACATGAATTAACAAAATTCTAGAAGCTGTTGTGAATACTGTCTTAGATTGATAAAACTTTGCATTTATATTTTTACAACAGTATCTATTTACCCTTAAGCCTATTGTTTTTTTTTTATATGACAATAAAAAAGTCCCTTAAAACAGTTCAAAAAGCAATTTTTTATTGTTTTTTTGTTTTTTGTTTTTTGGAGGGGATGTTGAACAAAAATTTTGATTCTATTATAAAAAGGTTTGTATTTGGTATTTATAGTGGTGAACTCCGTGTTAGTTATTACAGTACAATTACAGTACAGCGCCTACTATTGTTAGAACAAGATCAACAACATTCAATTGTCATCTGACTTGAGATAAATATAGAAAACATTTCAATATAATTTGAAAACGAAACATGTAAACTCTCGTTTATTTTTAAATATAAAAGACCCTGACGAAAGATTTCTGACCAATTGAAATTATGAAGCCTGTAAAACTTTTGTTATGAGAACAAACCTGTTATAATTGGCAATAATATTCGGTTTTTGATTCGGTTTTAGTAAGGAACGTATGATATATATTTTCTTGACTTGAACACAAAGGCTTATCAATTAGCTTAGTTGATCAAATTAGGTTTAATTAAACAATGACAATTCTCAATTTTAATATGATTATTATTGTTAGTAACAAACATGTTTTATTATTTGAGAAAGAACAAAATAAAAAAATAAAAAATAAAATCATTGTGATATCCAATTCAAATTCATCATAAGCAAAACCTATTTTTAAACATATCAATGTTCCTGAAATAGCTATAAGTAGGTGCTTTTGTGTTTATTTGTCTTGAAAAAAGTAGTAGTATCGTCATCACCTTCAAGTGCTATAATTAGACTACACTGCTAGCAGTGACGTGAGGAATAAAAGCACTACGTCACGTGCTTGAAAGTTAAATCTCTGTCTAAAAAAGAAAAGTTTATAGAAAAAAAAAATAAATATGCTAATTTTACACAAGAATTTTGAACATTTATAATTATATATATATAGGCTTTATATGGCGTATCATTTCGTTTAAAATATATTTTATTAAATCTCCCAAGAAACTTTTTTTTTTCCCTTCTTTTATTTCTTTTATAGCATAGACATCTTTTCCTTCTTTTATTTCTCTCGCTTTTGAACTTTAGAAAAAAAAAACACACATAAAAAATAACACCATTATATTATTCACTCATTTTGCTTTTAAGCGAACAATGATCTAATCTCTTTATAATGCGTTCTTTTATCAAGTCGCACAGGAAATCACAGTCTACGGGCAGTTCAGATTTGTCTGATTCTTCAAATTTACCTTCCGCTACTCCGAATACTACTACTTCTTCAATTTCTGGAACTTCAAAACCCAATTCAACATCTCTTGTTGTAGCCTCAGTTGCTCCACAACCCTATTTCCCACCAGCACAGCAACCATTTGTTAAACGAGACCAGAAACGGTCGTTCTCTTCACTATCGCTTAAATCCATTTCGGTTCAGCATCCACATGGTCTCACTTCCTCTGTTGCGGCTTCCCTTCAAGGCCCATCAATGGCCCTCATATCATCTTCCTCTACAGCATCTCTGAAAAAATTAAACCCAATCACATTTATTCGAAGGCGACGGGCGTCTAATGAAGACAATACAGAGTTCTTTATCCCATCTGTGGAAGACTACAAAGAGGCTGGATCCATCTTTGGGACTCGTACTCATGACTGGGGGTCTACGCCTTCGACCTCATCTCCAGTCTTCCATCCTACTCCTGTGTTTTCTGCACCCAGTCAGTTCAGCCCTGCGTCCCCAACATCATTGATACACTCGTCATCTCCAAATGCTTCTCCACATATCGGCAGCATTGATGTTGTCGCTTCCTCTGCATGTCAGGAAGCTGCTCCAATGTCTGCTACAGAGGCAGGGTACTCAGAGCCCTTGCACACACCATCATCAATACAATCATTGCAGTCTCCCATAACACCAAATTCCGCAGCAGGGTTTTCCAAAACATCTATAGCATCGCCAAGGGTCTCATCTGATCTGTGCCAGGTCCAGGAAGAAGATGAAACTGAGGAGACATTTGTCAGAGCGTTTAGCAACAGTAGTAGTTTAAGGCGTAGTGCCAGTATAAAAGCTGGGCAAATAATAAGTGATGCAGCCTCACAAAAAAGTTCAATCCCTGACCTATCACATTCAACGACATTAAACGATAGTGATGGCGACTGTCAAAGACCCGCTCTTTCGTCGTGTGCCAGCTCCATTGACATTCCTCCTAGTCACGATTTTGTACAGAGCTCGATTATCACCCAATCAACTCCCTTGCCAGACACTGGAGTTTTGGAGCCAGCCGGTAATTGCATTGATGTAGAAAAGAACATTAAAGAACAAAACATTTCAATTTTAGAAGACATTAGTCGAAATTTGGATATCGAAGCAACCGGCAACCATGCAGATGATAGTCATGATATTTTAGATGATGACAAGTTTATCTCCACAAATGGCGATATAAATACACTAAAAAAGGAACTAAGCACAATTATTAGAAATTCCATGGCTTTTGAGAATTATGATGACCTGTCTTTTGAATTGCAAAAGATATCTGATCAAACAGAGGCTTTTGGAATTGATTTTAAAAGCAATATTAATACGTCTACCGTTGGAACCAGTACCGATTCCCGTAGTGTTTTTTTGAATGCTTCTAATATTGGAGCTAGTTCTTTGTCTGAAATATCTACAACACCTGCCCTATGCATATCGAAAAACACATCCCCAGCAAAATCAGAACACTTTGATCCCAACTCACTTCAGTCTTTTAACATTTCAGTTGATAACGGAGATCATGCCAATCACCAACAAGAACAAACTACAGCATCTTTAAAAGCCGAAGCGAAAGGATACATGGACAATATTGAAGATAATGAAGATGCGAGTTCAATGTTTTCATTTGAAGACAATTCACTAATGGGTCGCAACTCTTCAATTAACTACCACAAGCCTATGATAAGTAATCACTCTGGCAGATTTCAAAAAAATAAAGCATTAGGCAATACAAATTCCTGTTCGCAAAGCATGCAGACAAGGAAGATGCCATACATGTTTGAAAACGATTCGTACTCGGACTTAGATGAATGTGCAGCAGACGATTCCTTTATTTATGACGAGTACCATAATCTGCAGGATTCCTATATTGAAGATGACGCTCATCTTTTTGGCACACCCAAACTGAACAATTTTAACGACAAAAATAGCGCCACCAACCCGCTTGATTTGACTCAACCAGCAGCATTAAAGACTCCAGAAACGCCTGTTTGCTTAGGTGACAACAATAGCAACAACAAACAGGCTGATTATTTTGATTTGAATCAGAATGATTCTAATTACTCACCTGCAAGTTTCAAAAAGGGATCTCCATCGCCGCTGAAATTTTCTTATAAAGGCGTTTTACAAGAAGGAGGGGTACCAGGGCTAAGTCCTTCTGTATCTTGTTCATCGAATGTCAGTGCATTCAACAATATCTACAAAAACTCGCTACAAAATTACCAATTAGATGAAGGAGCAAACAGCATTTACCACAGTTGTGATGACGATGTGACTAGCATTGCATCAACAAGGTATTCCTCGGCAATTGACTATGGCGAGAGCATTAACGAGTTTGACGAGGAGAATAACGAAGATGGCATTGATTACGACAGCTTGCTTGATGAGGTCAATGCCGTTCCTGAAGACTATGGAGACAGCGATGACGAGATTTTTAGCAGAAACATGCATACGTCGCTAAAAGTGCGCCGGTCTACTGGTACTGCCTCAGCACTGCTCCGTCACCAAGCATCGTCTTCTTTTGACATGTTCAAAAGAAGCCACACAACATCGGGCGGAGGAGCGTATCTGGGCTGTAACCGGAGTCTTGGGCGGCAACTGTCGTATGGACGAGGCGGGCTTCGTAAGGCCAAGTCATACTCTTTTGAAAACAAGAGCAAGATGAGGAGCGTTTCTCGACAGACAAGTGTCATCAAGCTCAACGAAAACACTACAGTGACGCTATTTTCTCCGTTGCCAAGAGAGGAGTATGACAACTACTATAGGTCGATACCGTCATCCACAGGCAGCATCTCGTCGTCTCGCTCTAGCATCTTGTCGATGAGCATTATTGAGGATGACGATGAAGTTGAGAACGATTCAACAGCACCACCATTGTCATCAACCAAATCAAACAACAACACTACAACACTGCTTTCGAAACAATCATCTACAAGTTCTACAAAGACATCTAGAAGTAGTGAATCATCATCAGTCAAAAGTGCATATACTTCATGCTCCACTAGCAACGACAGTGGAAGTATTGATTCAATTGAAGAAACAACAATTTATCATAATAATAATCATAAAGGCATAAATTCAAACAAAAGCATTTCTGTACTTCCATTATCAATTCCAGTATCAAATACTAATAAAGAAGAAGAAGAAGAAGAAGAAGAAGATTCAATCTCAACTGCAACAGAAAATTCAAATTATAATAATATATTTGAAAAAAAGGAATTGGACTTTCGAGGAAACCCATTTTTTATGGATGACTTGCCAACACCTTTGACTATAAATACAACAGATAAAAGAAGAAAAGGAAAATATGAAGATGATTCATTGACTCCTATTTCAGAACGATCCTATGATGATGATAATAATGAACATAATAATAATAATAATAATCATCATCATCAATTCATGAATGATAATAATACTCAATATTTAAGAATATAAATTTATATAATACTTTATTTTTTTGTTTTTCTGTATTGCTTTGCGTTTATTTATAGTTTTTTATTATACATGTTTTTTTTTTTAAAAAAAAAAAAAAAAAAAAAAAAATATTGTTTACATATTCGCAGACACATAGTTTTAATTAAAAAAATATTATTAACATATATATGTATATATAAAATTATATATGAAAAAAAAGTTAAAAAAAAAAAAACAAGAACAAATTTAAAGAGTGTATATAAAAGAATTGACTGATATATTTATAATAAAAAGCAAGAAAAAGGAGAAATTACTATATATATATATGAATTAAGCCAATTCAGCTTCTCTTTCGTGTTGTTGTTGTTGCTGTTGTTGATGATGATGTTCTTCTTCTTCAGCTTCTTCTTCAAGATAACTTTCATCAGCATCAGCTCTTCTAATAGAGAGAGTGGGCTTAATGGCGGCTTGGTCCAAAGTCCAGCTGGCAAGAGCGTTTTCGCAGTCAATAATGATTTGCTTGGAAGCCTCGTAGCCGTCATAAGAAGGTCTAGTCTCACCTGGGGTGACAGGAGTGTCATCAAGAAGTTCCAAAAGAGCCTTACCGTATCCGGCAATGAGGGCCAACTTTTCAGAGTGTTCCCTAATGGCGTCGAATTGGTAGTTAAAGGCAGCCTTGAGCTTGTCTCTGGTAATGTTGGAAAGCTGGGCTTCAGCAACAAGGGACTCGGCTTCGGCTCTGACCAACTCTTGTTCCAAGACAACAATCTTTGGAGAGTTTGGCTCCTTGTACTTCAAGTGAGCAATGCTGTCAGTGATCTTTTGCTTACGGTCACGGGAAGGTTGGACAGAGGCTTCAATGTTTCTAATGGCCTTGAGGGTGATACGGTATTGATCATACTTATCAATGAATTGGTCTTCCAACTCACCAATCTCGTAAATCAAGACACCTAATCTGTCAGTAACATCAGAGACATCGTCATCGGCTTCTTCACCCCAGGCAGAGAGTTGCTTTGCGACTTCTCTGCGCTCTCTGGCAACCAATTCGATAGATCTCATGACGTTCTTTTCCATCTTGACCAATTGAGCAAGCTTTCTAGCAAGCTCAGGTCCCAAACTACCTGCTGTGGATCTTCTGAAAGAGTGAGCTATAAAGAAGAATAAAAATTATGTTAGTTTTTTTTGTTTTTTATTCATTAGAATATAATAATAATATAAACCAATCAAACACGTCTTTTTTTTTTGTTGTGCCGTTTTAAACCTAATACGCCTTAGTGTTGACTATGATTAAAAAGGGTATTTGATTATATATCACTAATTTAAAAGAAAAACAGTATTTTTTTTTTTATTTCTTTCTTTTCATTATTAATGAAATAATAAAAAAAAAAGATATTATAATGATAATCATAATGGTAAATTGTTGTGTATATAAGTGGGTAATAATTATTAGTAGTGGTAGTAGTAATCGTATAGTAATAATAAAGGATTTATTATAAGAAGTTTAATTAATTTCATATGGAGAAAAAAGAATGAGGAGGTTTTTTTTTTTGTTTTTGTTTTACTACCACTACCATTATACACACACACAACACCACACCACTAAATTAATAAAAAAACACGTCTTTTTTTTTTATTTATTTTTTTTTATTTTCAATTGGATAAATAAATAAAAACGTAAAAATTCGAGTAAAATAAAAATCTCAATAATAATAGTAGTTATTATTATTTTTATAAAATTGATAAAAGCTGAATGAATAAAAGACTGTGTGTGTGTGGCAATCATTGTGTAAAAAAAGACAAACAAAATAAGCGCTAAATTGCTGTAAGACCACTAATAAAAAATAAAAAAACAATTGGTAATAAATGAATTGACTGAAACAATAATCAATTGAATTGAATTGATTGAAAATAAATGTGTGATTGATTGAATAATTATTAGGGATATGAAAAATACTTACCAAGGGAACCCTTTCCAAAGAAACGACCAGACTTTGTAGTAGATGGTGGAGGAGGAGGAGATTGAAGCTGAGAAGCAGTTGGAGCTCTGCTATTACGAAGAGAATATGTTCTGTGCATTATGATTAAATATAATGATAATAAATATAAAAGAATAGAGAAAGGTTTAATAAAATTCTAAAGGTAAAGAAGAAGAAGAAGGGAAAAAAAAAAAAAAAAAAA
>CBXB010000051.1:216421-233143 GCA_000817185.1 Magnusiomyces clavatus CNRMA 12.647
TTTTTTTTTTTTTTTTTTGTTACTCTATAATCCCACCCAATATCATAATGCTAGAAGTAAAATAAAAACCTTAACTCAGCTCTTTACTAACAACAAAACATTATATATTTATAGGTGCTTGGGTAATACATATTGTAATTATCGTTCTATTAAAAGTATTTTACGATCTTATTCCAGGTGTTTCTCAGGAGTTGGCCTGGACATTAACAAACATAACCTATGTTACTGGATCCTATGTTATGTTCCACTATGTCACGGGTATTCCATTTGAGTTTAATGCTGGTGCGTACGATAACCTGACAATGTGGGAACAAATTGATGATGGAGACCAATACACACCAACAAAAAAGTTCTTACTGGGAGTACCTATTGGCCTCTTTTTGATATCAACTCACTACACACATTACGATCTCACAATGTTTGTTTTAAACTGCCTAGCTTGTCTTGCTGTAGTGATTCCCAAGCTTCCTTCAAGTCATAGGCTTAGAATCAGTGTTCCTGATTTGAGTTCAGAAGATTAGTTTCGGCTAAAAACACACACCTTATTATTTTTCTCACAAAACAAACCAATTTATCATTTCATACTTTTTACATTATTATTATTAACACATAAGAAAAAGAGTGAAAATATTGATTCTATCAACTACATACGATTTTAAAAAAAGCAAAAAATAATAATAATTATATTCCATTTATATATTGTCTCATTCATTCTTTTGTTTATTTTATATAAAGAAAATATATTTTAATTTTTTTTTTTTTTTTTCAAGTTGATAAACGGATATAAACTAGGTAAATTGTTAACCGAACTATAGTAGAAAAATCTCATATATGGTTTTTATTCTTATTTTTTGTTTTTAAAATATGATAGCTTTTATCATTATTAACATATATAAATATTTGCTAATAAGTTGATTTTTTTTATTTTGAAATTCAAAAGATATAAATCAGTTTATTTATTTGTTTTGTATTTTCTAGAATATATTCAATTTGTATATAGAATCATCAATATAATAAGAAAAAAAAAATAAAAGATAACCTGACGCACACTTTTTTCACCTCTTTCTCTCTTTCTCTCTCTCTGCGTGTCTCTTATTTTTAAACTTTGTTTTCCAATATCGTATAAAAATCACACAACTTTTATTAACCGTTTTTTTTTTTTTTTGTTGTTTATTACTTGTTTCAGTATTATATGTGATTTTCAGCCGTATTATCGAAGCTCAGCTGGACAAAAAAAATGAAATCTTTTATCAAAAAAAAAAAAAAAATTAAAATATACATATATATATATATAATAAATTGATAAAAAAGTAAAGGTATATATATATTAATTTATTTGTAATAAAATAAAAATTTTAAAAAGTGAAATTAATATAATGTTGCTATTCAAGAACCATTATTATAATATATATATATATATATATATAAACAAAGACCTTAATTGTTTTGGTTTTTTTTTTTTTTTTTACAAAAACTTGTTAATGAATTAAACCACTTAATCAGTTGATAACATAACATACAAACACGTAAATAAATAAATATTACTAAAAATACAAAATTGTCTTTATGTCAATTTTTTAATGATTATAAATATATTTTAAATTACCCTTTTCTTTCTATATATACCATTTTATATACATAATTTTTTTTTTTTTTTGTTTTTCTACTTTTGATTCAATAATTGATGACATAATTATACCGAAAATTACCGAGATATATATATATATATACAATTGCGTTTCTTTATTTTTGTAAATTACTATTATTATTATTATCAATTATTAGAAATAGTTGGTTTTATCATATATACAAAAAATAATAAAAAAAAAAAATAAAAAAAAAAATAAAAGAGATAAAATCTATATATTTATTTTTTCATGCACGATTTTCTTCTTCATTTTTGATTTTTTCCTTTTGAGCTTTTTCAAGAGTTCTCCAAAGACCATTGATATACCCATTTTCTACACGGGCCAGTGATTTTTCTAAAGTTGTAATAGTCTTGTCGCGTTTCAGTTGTCGAAGGAATTTAAGAAGGTACTCGTCCAAAATTTGTAGAGACCATTCCTCAGGAATCTTGTTTAGCACAGCAAAAATGTCTAAATAGACATAGCCATATGAATCTAATAGCATTCTTGTGTACAGGTATTGTGTAGAAGTAGTGTCAATGGCCAGAAATTCATCAAACAATGTGTTGAAAAACGCTTTCTGCATGTCAAAAGAGACTGGCGTTAATGGTAAAAACTGATGTGTAGAGGGCTCGGCAAGAGTTGTTGCCAAGGATGACGAATATGATGAGGCTTTTGAATGTGAGCCCTGTGTCTTTTTGAAATCTGTATTTTCTTGTTGTCTGAGCTGTTGTTGTCCTGTTTGTAATTTCTCATGGTCAAGAAGAGTTGGCCAACTGTCTAACCCTCTAATGACGAGTCTTCCATATTTGCAATAGTCTATAGCTTGCTCATAGTCCCACAAAAAGTTTGCCAAAATATGTAAGCATTTGTCGTGCATGTCTAACCGGCTGTACACAACACACAGTTCGATAACCAAAAGATGCTGATTGTCATCTCCTGTAGAATCAGGGGCTTTGCATTGTTCAAGCTTTTTCCGAATCAAGTTGACATCATACTGTCCATCAAACAATAACAACCTCAAGAGGTCTAGTCTCATTTGCGTAATTTCTCTATCAACACCTCTAGCCATGCGACTCTGAAGAAAGTCTAGATATCCTCTTTTAGGTAACGGAAGCTCCTTGTACTCTTGATAACTCTTTGAAATTTCCTTTTGATGTTCTTTTGAGTTGTTGATTTTCTCTAGTAAATCATCAACAGTAATTTCAATCAAATCCCCCTGTAAACGCAAGTCATGTCGTTCATAGACCAAGAATTTTAAAAATTCTTTCCATGGCTGGGGATTTTTTAGCTCTTTAAAGGCTTTTAACAACTCCAAATCATCAAAATGGATGCCATTCCCATCTTCATCTGTTCGCATTTTATTTCCATGAGTGAAAATTAATAAACCCTCAAGGTACCCCGAGTCTACCAACCACAGTCCGTATTTCCATATGAGCTCCTTGTTTGTACATTCATTTCTCAAATAGTTGACAAAGTCTTGAGGTTTACAGGGCACAAAATCAGGATCTTCGATTTCTTTGGAGATAATCTGCTGCCACAATTTACAAAGTTTGTCAATGTTTCCATACTTTTGATACAACAAAAATTGACCATAGTACTTTTCATTTTCCCCCAAGATCTCAATTGCTGCATCTGTAGATTCAATGATTTCCGTTTTTATAAAATGGTAAAGTGTTGCTTTTGGATCGGAAATTTTAAACTTTGATCCAGACGGTAGCTTTTGTGAATCAAGAAATGATAAAAGAAGGTTCAAGTATGCTAGTTCAAGTGTATGAAATGTGTTTGATTTATCTACTACGCTTTCAAGATCCCGTCTTTTGAGCCATTCTTGGAGAAAAAATGCATAATATTGTAAATATTGAGAACGCCGCTGTAATAATTCTTCAGCTGCAATTCCGGACTCTATATTTTTTTGCCGTTGTTGTTTTTGCTGAAGCTGCTTTTGAAGTTGTTTGTTTTTTTTTGAATTGGAGCCCTTTTTGGATTTTTTAAAAGTTAAAGGTTTGGTCTGCTCAGCGGTAGTTGGCGACTCAGCAGCTTCCGGTCCAGCCTTGAGTTTGGCGAAATTTTCAATAATCCTGTCGATAAGCGGTAAAAGTCCATTAAAAATCCACATATCCCCGCGGACACATGTTTGATCATATGTATACACGACTACACGAGGATCTAGTGCCCCATGAAGCCAAGCTTCTGTCGCATTGTCAAAATCTTCATGCAATAGATATCCCAAGCCCACTAGCAAACCAAGATATTCAATCTCAACAAATGCTCTTTCTGAGTTGATTTCTAAATTATCAACTTCTTCCTTTACCTCATCTATTCGGTTCAAGTCAACAAGGGATTCCAAATGAAAAATGCGTGGAGAAGCTAGCAGACATTGTACACCATCCTCTTCTGAATATACAAACAAAGATGATGATATAACAGACAATTTTTCTGCTGTCTTTCGCTCATTTTCAATTCTTTCTTTTTGCCTCTCAATAGAAGACCCTTTATCTTCATCAGCATCCTCATCTACTGGCAATAGTGGAACAAGTCTTATTTTCTCGGCAAGGGGAGGGTATGGTTGTGAGATGGGTGAGGATACTGTACATACGGTAGGAGAAGATTTAAATGGAATTTTCTGCACAAGAACTTGATCGTGCAATGAATAAAATTGAATTTCAGAGTCGATAACGGCTGCTACGTAAGGATAGTCTACGGCTATTGAGTCTGGGTATTTTGGCCAGGCAATTGTTCCTCTAGATATATCACCATCAGAGTTTACAACAAGACCCATCGATGGTTCGCTGACTTTAGTTCCACTAGTTACCAAAAACTCATCAGCACCTACAGGACATATCATAGGTTTGATTTTTTTCGGCTCTTTTTTTGGTAAAGGTTCGGAAGGTGGTTTTGCGGATGAAAGAGGTTCTTCTGATGTTTCTGTTTCGTTCTTTTTAGGTTCCTCGTTCTTATCTTTGTCTTCTTCTAGAGTCGCATTGCCTTTGCTATCTTCGGGCTTTACCTCGCTGTGGTCGCTAGTTGTTTCTGTTTCTGTAGGCTCACTAGAGGGAACAGATGTATCTTCAACCTGCTCTTCTTCTGAATCATCACCGCCTGTACATATGTCAAATAATGGAATTTTTTGCTTGTTTTGTAAATCTACTAAGTCATATGTCTTGTCGTTAGCTACTAATGCAAAATTCGACCGTTGAAGGCCCATTAACGCTCCCGAGGGGTAATCGACCTTTTGTTCTGCTTTGAGGGCGGTTGGAAAAACACGAACAAATCTAATTGAAGCTTTCGTAAATACCGTAACTAAAACTCCATTAGTCTGATGCGCGCTATTTGAGGGATCTAAAATACTCTTATCGTCAATGTCGCGACATATATCGTTTATATCTCGTAGAGAACCAATCCCGCTTACAGGAGCAAATTCCGGAAGTGTAAAGACAGATGCTGTTGATTGTGATAAAACAATGGCTCTAGATATTGATGGAAGAATGATAATCTTTGAAGCTGGCCGAATCTTCTTTGCGTGGGTTCGTTGTCTTGATGCTAAAATATATGTGACCTCTGAAAGTTCACTGTCTGAGAACGAGCTAGAGGAATCTCTGAAAAAATGCAAAATTTCACCGCCTGAAGTTCCAACATAGATGCTTGAATCCCATGATTCAATTGTTGTTATCTTGGGTTGAGTTGACGCTTCTTTATCGGTAGAGGTTAATGGTATATCAGTCACTAAAGGTAAGATAGTATATATTGGCGGAGGCGATTCCGTTGTAGCTGCACTTATAGATTTTGACATTTGAAAGATCTATAGACAGATATTATAAGAAAATAACAACAAAAGCACTATGGTTCATGTAATTGGTGAAATAATAATGTAGATTAGAATAGTGATTAAGGTAGGCCACGTTTATTCGAAAACGAAAGATTCAATACAATTTAATTATACTATTAAAATATATGCACAAGTCGTGATATTCATAAATAATGAATTTAATAATTAAGTATATGAATTAAATATCATCTAGCTTTAAATCTTTAATTATCGTAACTTGTCTAACGTAAATAGCTCTCAGGGAAGGTTGTCAAGTAATATTTGGTGGTTGTGTCGCTGTATGCTTGTGCGTATAATATAAGAAACAGCAAATGAAAATTTTATCAAAACCATCTTCTGGATTAGGGTTTATTACTACATTTGTATAAATCAAAACCATCTATAAGACTACCAGAATTGGAATTTGGACTATTATTTTTAAAAAAATGGAAGACTGTATATTGTGTATTAAGCAAATAAATGGCTAAAGTTCTTTTAAAAAACTGATTAAATAGCCTATATATATATGTACTCAAAAGGAAAATAAATAAGTTTAAAAAATATCTGGAATTCCTTTCCATTCGTGAGCAGCACGTCGCTCCCAATAAGAGCCTTTGTACTTCCAATATTCTTGTTTTGAAACTGGATGAATGGCTCTTTCAAACCAAACTGGACTATACTCTATTCCTTTCTGTTCTCTTTCACGTCTAACAGCTCTTTGTTTTTCTTCAACTCTATGTTTTTCTTCACTAGCATCATCATATCTTCCCTCTTCCATAGCACGTTGATCTGGACGGAATCGGGTGTCAGTTCTGGCAATCCAATTTTTTAAGGATTCTGGTAAAGCGTTAAGTGTGATTGCAAATGCAGTTAAATTGAATGGACTTTTTGGTCGTTCATGAACTTTCCAAAGTAATACTCGAGATGTCTTTTCTCCCAAATCATCATCTTCTTGCTTTCCATCACCAACTAGACGTGCCTCTTCTCCTACTAACTTTCTTCCAAAAATTTTATCGTTCCATCTACCTCCAACAATCCATTTTGCTTCATTATTTGGATCAAAAACAGTACCACGAACCTCGTATGCACCATTTCCTCTCCATCCTCTAGCTTTGAATTTGAGCAAGCATCGGTATCCCAATGTGTAATTAACAATTTCCATATCACCGTAATTGTCAACAACTGGATTTCCTGTAATTATACCAACAACACTTGAAGTGAGCTTGCGAAAGGAATACAACTCCTCTTCAATGCCAGCCCCTTTGTTGGGACGTAAAGCAACATACCAAAGTCCAAGTGGATTGATATCAAAACTTCTACCAGTGAATTTACTTTTGACATTACTGGCTCCATAAAAGTCCCATCTTGGAGATTCTGCCATCATAGCTCCAATTGGTGGATGATGACTGACTTGTTCAGAAAACATTCTATATCCCATATCAGGTCTAGCATATTCAAAAGTTTCACCTAAAAGCGGATTGAATGGTTTTGCAACACGGTCAATAGTGGATGAGTATGAACTTGCAGCAAATGCAGCAATATAGGCCATTCTTTCACCAGGGTCATCGACAATTGAGGCCGCTTTATCCAATAGATCAGTATACTCCATATCTTCTGCGGAACGTTGTAACAAATTAGTGCATTCGTTGAACGATACAGGAAGAGTCATACGCGTCATATCTTTTCCAATCAGGTTTTTTAATACACCCCACAGACTGATTTTTGGACGATTATCATCGTCAATATCTAATTTTTTTCGTGGACCATCTTCATAACCAGCAAATGAATTGTCTTGAATGATTTTATTCAACTTCCTAAGCTGAGGCTCAGTTAATTCCAAAGTATTTTCTTTTTCAAGAACACTTGGTGCAATACTTCCTCCGGAAGAAGTGCTAGGAGCTGCACCAGATAAAACATTCTGATTTATGGATTGAGGAGAAAGACCTTTCTCAGCGGTTTCATGCTCCGTTTGTCTACCGTCGGTAGCTGAAACTAAAGAAGCATATGAAGGAGGTGGAGATTGGGCTCTTTGTGAGGGTTGATGTTCCTTTTTCAACAAGATGGCATTCGGAGGTGCTGGCTCTTCAATATATTCTTCATCTTCTGATCCAAGGGCATCAAAAAACTCATCTTCTAACTCAGATTCAGATTCAGAGTCTTCCAGATTAAATGTTTGATTTTCTTGTGATGGTTTAGAGGCATCATCTTTCTGAGAGATTTTAGAATTCTCCGGAATTGGAAAGGCTCCACCAACTCCAAGAATAGATGTACGACGATTAGCAGCAACATTTGTATTACGTCTTGATTGCGCAGCATTTTGCCCTTCCTGTGACGCCAACAGTCCATTAGCTGCTGCTTCACGAAGCAAATTTTTAGCTTGTCGTTTTTTTTGTAAAGCAATGTGCAATTGTTCTTGAATCTTCTCCTTTTCCAATTCAAGATCCTTAATAGATTGCGTCCATAATTCTTGTAGCTGATTACTACGATCAAGCTTGGTCTTGTAAAAGTACTCACGTTCAGATATTTGACGTGTATATTGGCTTACCAATGTGTTTATCATTGCCAGCGCTTCATCCAGCGATGCTAATCCAGTCTTAAGCTCTTCTTTAGATAATGAACCGTTGTCGGTTTTTGCTGACAAGGACTTTACCACTCGCTCTACACTTTCGAGACCAACCGATATCGAGTCTTGGGTAGATGTAAGCTCCTGAGTGTGGGGAGGCTCATCTCTATCAAGAATATCTGCTTCCTCGTCTTCTTCATCTTCTTCGTCATGATCAAAGTTGATATTACCACGATTCTCAATTGCTACATTGTTCATGTGAACAAGTTTCGCCACGTTGTAACTATGAATGGAATTGTGATCAGTTTCATCGTTGTTGACAGTTATAGTACTAGAACCAACTGTTCCACCACTAGTAGTGGTATGTAATGAATCTGTTTGAACTGGAGGTGTCTGCTGACTGGAGTTATAATTAGATTTAGAACGGTTTTTAGAAGAACCTTGGTAGCGTCTATGGTTCGCCTGCATAGCTTTTAACTTTGCTTCGTCTTTTGCGTATTGAATAGCATTTGTTAAAGCCCATACCCATCTAGTTGTCTCCACTGGATGATTAGCCTTGAGATGGAACTTTACTGATGATCCGGAATAAACTTCGAATTGCAACTTTTCACTGGAGTCTAGATGGAGCCTCGCTTGGCGCATATTGATTGACCCTCTGCAAGCACTTTGTGTATCATCTTGTCGTTTATAATAACTAAGAACCCCATTCTCTAAAACAAACCACCTCAACTTATAACCGCCAGTAATGTTGGTCCATTTTTTCAAAAAACCCTTCATTGAAGGAGGAGGGCCAGCTAAAGATGGGTGTACGTCTTCTGATTCATCGCCCTTAACAGAAGTTACACTATGAGCATCAGTGGGAGACTTTGGTGGATTGCTAAATACGCTAGCACTAGAAGGATTAATAACTACTTGCTGTGATTTTGTACTTCGCTTTAGCATTTTGCGAATTGTATCATCTTTTGTTAATTCAATGGGAAGAACACCTTTTGAGTTTCTGCTAAGAGGATCACCACCATGTGATAATATAAACTCTACCATTGGAATGTTTTTCTTCTTTACAAAGTCGTGAAGAACTGTTGAACCAGTAGTTGGATCTTGGCCATTGATGTCTAAAAGAGCAGCGGCTCGCGGATTTGATAACAGTTGCTCCAGTCCTTGAATGTTGTTTTGATCAAAGTATTGTTTCATTTTGACAGCAACCTTTTCCACATACTGGGCACGAACTACCTGCATTGCCTCAGCTAACTCAGGGGTTCTTGCTAACTCAACTGGCTGTTTTCCCTGAGCATTCAAAATAGTGTCATTGATATCATCAAAAGAAAGAAGATGCATGACAATTTCAGATCGACCATATTTAGCGGCTACATGCAAAGGTGTATTTCCAGTACCTGGTTCCAAAGAATTAATGTCAAAGGCAGGTGAATTGCGATATTTTGTAAGCAAATATTTAATTGTATCCAAGGAGGCAACCTGAACGGCAATATGAAGAATATATATATCATTGCTAAGTAATGGGCCGCTAGCAGGATCTATTTTTAATACAGTTGCATTTTCAGAAATAAGTTTATCAAGATCTTCTTTTGTGCCACTTTTAAATGTTTGAATAAGTTTTAATCTAAGAATGTTGATTTCCAGGTTTGCTGATAGTGCATGGTAAAAAAAAAAAGTCAATGATGATTGTTAAAAATCTGAATATAAAACGTTATGGTCTATAAAACACATATGCCATGTAATGGGATAGAATTTCAATACTTACCATCTATTTCAGGATCAGGTGTAGACATGTTTGAATGGGTCGGGAGAATTGCCTGGTCCATGATTGTCAATTATTATGGAAACAGTCCAATATGAAAAGACCGTATGTGAATATTAATGATGTAAAAAAAAAAAAAGAAAAAAAAAGTTTTGAACAGATATATCAGTTGATTGAAGAAAGAGATATGTAAATGTTTAATTAAAGAGGGGGCCACCAAATTTTAGAAGGTTGAAAAACAAAGTAGAATGTTTGGGAAATAACACTTGGTATAAACTAAGAAAGTAATTAGTTAATAGTTTGGCCATAAGCACAACTATGCAACGACTTTACTAGTTGTAATTACAATAAACAACGGCACGTATGACATACTTCATTATGTATTACAAAACAGTAACTGCAGTACGAAATATGCACAGAGAACATGCTTTAAGTGCGTATAATCAGGCGTACAAACCATACCAAATGTATCAGCCAATCAAATTGCTAAAGAAAAATTCGTATATTTCAGCGGGAAAAAAAAAGTTTTGATTTTCTAATATCATAGTTTTCTTATCAACAAGTATTGTTTCCAATATAAGCAAATAAATAAAAACAATGCTCTCTTTGAACTCGAAAAAGTATTTCATGCCAGTATCTAGGTCTGTAGTTAAGGCCTTGACTGCTAAATACTCCACTGAAAATACTGAGACTACCGAATCTAAAGCAGTTAACTGGTCTCTTTTCCTTGAACGAGTTAAAAAGACAAAAACTTCATCGCAAAATTCACTGTTTGAAGCAAAACCTCCAAAACCTAACAAACAAGCTTTAGGAAACAACAATCAGTTTAAACGAAACAACAACAATAGTCAAAGATCTAATAATTATAACAACAGCCAAAGATCCAATAACTATAATAACGGTCAAAGATCCAATAATTATAATAACGGCCAGAGATCCAATAATTACAATAGAAATAACAATCAATCAAGAAACTCGCAAGCATCAAATGCCTCAAATGCATCAGAAACCTCCCAATATAACAGAAGCGAAAATCAAAATACTACAGCTGAGTCATCAAAGTCTCAGAGCCCTCAAAAAAGGCAATTCCGTTCAAACAATACATTTACTGATTCAGAGATTTCGTCTGTACTTAACGAAGTTTCCGCAGAAAAGGCCGACATGTATATTTCAACTGAAGGAAGTGAACTATCTGATAAATTGATTGGAGGCGACTCTGGATATCAAAGACAAAACAGATCTCGAAATTATCAAAGGCGCGACAACAACAGACAATATAACGGCGACGGATATTCTAATAGAGGGGGCAGAGGTAGAGAAGCGGGTCAAAGAAGGCCTTTTGTTCCAAGAATCAGACTAAGTAGAGGACCTCTTCCTGATACTGCTGCCAACCCTTGGGCCAAATCTGTAAAGGTTGAAGAAGAAAACTTTTCTCAAATCTCTGCGGAAGATGCTTTATTTGAACTTCAAAGGGAAGCAAATTCATCAAAAGGAACTTACACATCAATGGGAACGTCTATTGATATACAATCACTTGATCAAAACACTCTTGCACCTTATGTCCCTTCCATAGCTGCTTCTACTGAATCTCGAGCCTGGCTAGCCATTCAAAAAGTTAAAAAGGAGGGCATTACCGACGAGCAAGAACTTAAAAAGATTGTGGCTGCTACATTTAAAGGATCTCTTGACGGATATGTTGTCAACAGCGAGTCTTCAAACGCCCAATTTGTTGTTCCAATTTTGAACCACAATCCATCTTTTCCAATCGATGTTAAAACCCATTTATTGGATATGACTATCAAGACTCTTCGATAAACCCTGAGCAACTTATGTACATATGTAACGGGAAAAAAAACAAACAAAAAAACTAGTTGCTTTTATTTTTAATTTGTGAAGTTTGGTTTTAATAATGTCAAATTGTATATATAGATATTAATAAAAATTACTGAATGTGTTTTATTTTTTTTTCCTTCAACTTATGATTTCATTAAGTGATTAAACGTGGCATTGTTTGTCAAATACTTTGTGATGGAAAACTATTCGTTACGCCTTTTAATTTAGTAATTTAGTAATTTTTTTTTTGTGTTGTAACAAATTGTATTGAAAACTTTGTGACTTGTCTTTTTCATCATTTCCAGAAAATTTCACAGCTACAGTCAAAAAACTATATAATAAAGAGGCAATCCTTTTTTTTTTTTCTTTTACTTTTTTTTAAAACTACAATTTCAAACTCTCTCTTTTCATTTTCTACTCCCAACCCCTTCTTTTTTTTACCTGTTTCCTTTCTGTTCTGTTTCCCCCCGTTGGTAAGTACTATTTGTGCCTTTATTTATTTATTTTTTTTTTTTTCTTTACGCTGATCAATTTTCAACTAAGTTTGATCTAATTTTATAAGTATTGATGACATGTATATATATAACATTGTTAATCAGACTCGGATGAATTTGTTTATAAAATTTAAATAAAAAAAATAATCTGGCTTTTATCAAATTTAATACTTATGTTATCAGAGCTGAGCCTTTGAACGATCTTTTCTGAGTTCAACGCAACTTTAGAATTAATAGTTGTTGCCATTGAAATATTAGCACTAGAGTAAACCAAAAATTGGAAAGACTATTTTCAATATTATTATGACTAAAATTGTTCTAACTCTTTATTTTGTATTCTTTTTCTAGATCTATCTTGATAATGGCTACTATTGACGAAACCCTACCCTCTTTGGCTGACAACTTGATGGCCCGTCATCAAGCTTTAGAAAGCTCTCCAGCTTCAGCTGAAGAAACTCCATACCTCAATGGAGACTCGCCTGCTTCTTCTGAAGAAGCAAATTCTGCTTCGCAGGAGACTGAAGCCACTTCTACCGAATCGTCTGCCTCTTATGCCAAACCTGTTGCTCCTGTTTCTAAAAAGATCGATCTCAACTCTTTTGATGCTTTTCCTGAACTTGGACCTTCAAAGGCGGCACCTACTGCCAGCGGTGCCTGGGGTAAACAACCTGTTCTTAAACCCATCAAGGTTTCTGGCTCAAAGCCAGCTGTTGGCCACTCTGGTGCTCAATTTATCCGTGCCCCAGTAAAGACTCACTCTGTTACTGACAAATTCTCCTTGGCTTTAGAGGACCGTGACCCACGATATGCTACTATTCCCTCATCTATCCTTAATACGGTTCGTACCGCTAATAACGTTACAATTGACAGCTCTACCACCAAGCAAACTAAAACATCAACTTTTATTATTAAAGGTAAAGCCGAAAATGTTCAAAAGGCTCGCCGTGAATTGCTCAAAGCTTTGACTGTTCATGTTACCGAAACTATTCGTGTCCCAGCTTCCTCTAGAGCCTCTATTATTGGCCCCAAGGGTTCCAACTTGAAACCTATCACCGCCAAGAGTGGCACCCAAATTCAAGTTGCAAAGAAGGAAGTTACCCCTACTCCAGCTGATGACGATGATGATGACGAACCTTTGGTTGATGTTGTTATCGAAGGTGACCGTGAAGGTGTCGAAATTGCCAAGAATGAAATCATGGCTATTGTCAACTCTAGAGTCCGCCATGCCAATATGAAGATCTCTACCTTCCCAACAAAAGTTTATCCTGTACTTTGTGGCCCAGACAACTCTTTGGTTACTTCTATGGAAAAAGAAAAAAACTTAAAGATTATTGTTCCAGATCACTTTCAGATTTCCAAGGATAAATTACAACTTCCAATTGTCATTTCTGGTGAAAGATCTGCTGTTATTGAAGCTAAGACTCGTTTGGAATCTATAGCCCAAGAAGCCCTTTCCACTTTTGGAACAAAGACTACCCGTGTTCCCAAGGCTGTTCAACTTTTCATTTCCCCAGTAGATGTTTTTGAAAAAACTGGTGTTGTTGCTACTCCTACTGCTGATCCGGAAAGCTGGGAATTGTTTGGTCCAAAGAATAAGTTGAATGAAGCTATTGACTATCTTTCTACTTCTGGAAAAGGAATTAAAAAAACCGAAATAACTATCTCTAAGGCTCATGGTAACAATGTTGCTCATGCAAAAGTACTGGCTCGTTACTTTAAGGCATCTGGAAAGTTTGCTGAATTGGAAAAAGCCCACTCTGTCATTATTTCTAGCCCTTCTGAAGCTGAACTATTTGACCCATCGTTGTCAACTGTTGTTCTTGAGATTGTAGGAAGTGAAGACTCTAATATTTCTGATTGCAGAAAAGCTATTGTATCTCTTGTCAATGCTACTACGGTCAACAAGGTTTTGGCTATCAGCGACATTGATCCATTCTTCTTCAAGACTTTGACTCCTAAGAGCAAGCATTTTACAACCATTAAATCTGAATACTATGTCTATCTTCTCGTACCAGAAAATGAAAAATTATCATCTGAAATTGATTTAATATATGAAGGAAATCCAGCTGACCTTGAAGATGACTTCGGCCCCTCTCCAGATGACATTTCCAATGCTCTCAAGGCTGCATCAAAGGCTCTTGATGACATTAGAGCTCACCAAAAAGATCTTGCCTGTGAAATTCTTACCATTCCTGTTGAGGACCACAAGTACATTTTGGGACCTAACGGAACTACTCTTAACTCAATTCTAAAGGGTGCCGATGCCAGCAAGGAAAATCTTGTTACTGTTCACATTGGAAATGAAAATGTTCCTCAAACCCTTGTCAAAGATCCATCTGAATTGACTCCAGAAAGCGTTATTGTTAAGGGTCTTAGCAAGCAAGTCAACCGTGTTGTTAAGGAAATCAAGGAAGTTATTGAAGAAGGACGCAACTACGAGGTTTTGAGCAGCTACACAACCAACTTTTCCTTCCCACCAGAACATGTTAACAAATTAATTGGCAAGGGCGGTGCCAATCTTACCAAAATTCGTGAAGAATTTGGCGTTAAAATTGACGTCGGCGAAGACGGTGAAGGTGTTATTAAAGGTATTAAAAGAAATGCCGAAGAAGCCAAGCAACGTATTTTTAACCTTGGTAGACGATGGGCTGATGAAGTTTCTCTTAAACTCAATATTCCAAATGAATACCACGCCACTTTGATTGGTACTGGTGGTAAATTTGTCAAGAGATTAGAAGAAAAGTATGATGTTCGTATCAAGTTTCCAAAAGGAAACAACTCTGACGACGATGAGCCAAAGGATAAGCCAGGCCAAGATGAAGTTCTCATTCGTGGTCCATCTAGAGGTGCTGCCAAAGCCAAGGAAGAAATCCTGGAACTTGTTCAATACGAAAAAGACAACTCCAACACTGATACAATTTTTGTTCCAGCTAAGACTCTTTCCCGTATTATTGGTAAGAATGGTGAATACATCAACGACATTAAAGACTTCACAAACACCCGCATCGATGTAGGAACTCACGACGACAAAGACAATGGTGATAGCAAGGTTCCAATTACCATTGTTGGTACCAAGACTGGTATCAAGCAGGCTGCCGAAAAAATCTTGGCTATTGTCAAGGAGATTGAAGATACTGTTACTGAAGAAATTGAAGTTAACCCCAAGTATCACAAATACATTATTGGTGCCAATGGTGCTACTATGAGAGAAATTGTTCAAAAGGCTGGTGAAATCTTTTCATCTAGATTGATTCAAATTCCACAAGCTGGCAGCAACAGTAGTACCATCAAGGTACACGGCCACAAGAAGGCAGTTGCCAAAATTGTCAATTCTATTAAGGCTATTGTTGAAGAGCGTGAAAACCAAGTTGAAATTTTGGTTCCTATTCCAGTTGAGCGACACGGCACTATTATTGGTCTTGGTGGTCAAATCAAAAAGGAAATTGAAAGTGAATTTAAAGTTAATATCTTGATTCCATTCCAAGGAAGCAAAGATGCCAACGGAAAGTTGGACGAAAACATTAAAATTATTGGATCAAAAGAAAATGCTGAAAAAGCAAAAGCCAAGGTTGTTTCTCTTGCTGCTGACGACTTTAAGGTTAACGTCCCACTCGAATACAACAACAGTCTGTTTGATGGTGGTATGATGATCAAGAACTTGAAAAACGAATATGGTGTCCGAGTTGACCTTGGGAAGACCGTATTTGATAAGGATCCATTTTCCAAGATTCCACCTGAGGCCATTGGTGACGAAAATGTGGATGGTAAATTTAAATGGACTGTTGTCAACGAGGTCATTGGTGAACCTCCAAAGATCAATGGCGCCACTGTCAAGGATGAATTCATTACCTGGAAGCTTAAGGGCCCCTCTGAACAATGCAAGAAGGCCAAAAAGGCTATTGAAGACGCCCTTGAAAAAGTTAAGAAATACGATTCTACTGGTTACTTGTGGTTGGCCGACCCATCTCAATATAGATTGGTTATTGGACCATCTGGATCTAATATTAACAATATTAGAGAAAAGTCATCTTGTGTCATTGCTATTCCAAAAGCTAATGCTAAGAAAGAGGCTAACGCAATTGTTATTATTGGAGAACGTTCAAATGTTGAAAAAGCAAAGAATTTGATTTTGAGCAGCATCAACCGATAATTTACTTAAAAAAAAGCAGTATTTTATTTTTTTTATTTTTATTTATTTGAGTTTCTATAGTAGCATTGTTTGTTAATGTTTTTTTTATCGTTTTTTTCCACCTTCATAATGATTGAATTTCTATAGCTATATAAAGAGAACGAGAGAGTATATACAAGTTTGTACAATAAAAATTATCATTATTTATTTATATATTTCCATTGCTTCTAACAACAGGCCTGAAATTTTTAGAGCCATAGATAAAGGAAATCAGAAAAGGAAAGGTTTGAGTGATAAATGATATGTCAAAAACTAGCCCTGTTACATTAATAAGGTGTGTCACAGATGATGTAATAAAGCATTATAAATGGCTCATTGTTAATATGCTTTTTGCCATTGACGGATTGATTTTTTGTTCTTCTTTTTTTGAATTACTAATTTTATATAGTATTATATAAATCTCTTTATCTCTCTTTTTTTTCCTTTTCTTTTCCTTTTTTTTTTTTTTTTTTTT
>CBXB010000051.1:236191-246527 GCA_000817185.1 Magnusiomyces clavatus CNRMA 12.647
AAAAAAAAAAAAAAAAAAAAAAAAAAAAAAAAATTAAAGTCAGATTGTATTTTATTTATTTATTTTCTGTTAAAAATTCTTGTTTATTTGTTGTTTTTTTTTCTTCTTATATTTAAACTGTCGTATTTATTGTTGATTTGTTTGTTTGATACCATTTTTAAATTATCATTTTTCCTATTCCTAAAGTTCTTAGTTAATTAACCCTTTTTGGGAATTTCAACCTTTAAATATTATCAATCTATAACCGAACAATAAAAATAATCAACAATCCCTGTTTTGTAAAATCTTAATATCAACTATTATGAACCTAGAAAATGCAAATGATACATCCATTTCAACTCATCGCGATACACAGTGCCAAAGTATTAGCGTGAAACTTTGCAGATTGTCGAACAATTCATCTTCTTCTCTGAGCTCTGTTGATTCATACGAAACAGCACCAGATTACATTGAACGACCTGCAAATTATAAACTTTGCACTACAAATCATAAACAAAAACTTTTATTACAAAAGCTGAACATCATGACCAACAAATATGGTAATAGTCTCAGAATTCACAAGCATTCTCAACGTTTATTAAACAGCTCTAGTTCACCTTGTTTGTTTACAGGGTCTACTAGTCAACAAGACCAACGTGACGATCAACTAAATCAGAATCTTAAGCTATGCCACCCTCATAACAAAGCAAGAAAACCCAATAATCAGCTATCATCTGTTAAGCAAAAACATTGTTCAATTCAAAATAATACAATTGACAAACAGCCTAATTCAATAAACTCCAACTTTGACAAAACCAATGACAGCCACTATCAGCATGAATCAATCAGCAAGGATCAAAATCAGTCATCCGCTAGTTTAGAAACGGATATAGATTTGGAACTTGTAATCGACAATAGCAATTCTAGCAGAAACCAACACAAAAATTCCACCTGGAAACACAAAACTAAACTTAAAATCTTAAACTGCTTGAAACAATGGGATAAACAATCAAAGGTCAATCTTTTGAAGTTTTATAATGATCATCTCAACACAAACATATACAAAATGAGTGAAGTCGATGGAATGGCGTTTACATTATTGATATTCATTTCGTGCGTCTGTTTAAAAGTTTCATATGATATTATCGACCTGGTCAGTTATTTTGTAGAGAAATTTGTTTCTGCAACAATGGCCCGATTTATCCAGAATAGTCTGGGGTTGTGGGTAAAGCTTGCAGACTATATTCTACTTAAAGTGTTTTTTACCGACCAGCATGTAGAAAATGAATATGCCCAAGAATACACAGACTGCAGCAACAGCACTTCTATTCGCGACAAATCACCTCAAAAATATTCTTTCAAAAAGTATGGAAAAGTCAATAGCAATATTTCTGAAAATAAACATGATGACAATAAAATAACAAATAGACAAAGCTCACAGTTTGAAAATAATAAAATTAACAACTGCTTGAAAACCTTAAATTCTGATATTTCAGATTATTTGGAAAATGAGTACGACGAAATCGTCTTTACCAAATTTGCAGAATGCACAAAAACTGGAGCTAAAAAAGAGTCTTCTGACATGTTTAATACTGATGATATTTATATCAAAACTCCCTCTAGTTCACCTTCAATTGATAGCTTATCAGCAACCGATCTAAATAGCATAAACACAAACTCCACGTCAGTTTTTTCTTCTTCCTTGCTGGTACAAAAGCCTCACAAGAAGGATTTGGCTTTTCGAGACCCTGTTGAAATCTGTAACAAGACTAATGATTATGAGCCAAATTTGCAACTGGCCTGCAATATAAATAGTGGCTACCAATGTGAAACTCTCTCAACAAAAGTGGAGACACCTCCGTTATCACAAGTCCTCGATGAAGAAATTGTTTTTACTGACATTCTGACGCATTTGGAAAGTAATAAAACGACTAATATTAGTAGTAATGAAACAGCTGGAACTGCTTCTTCTACAAATAAAGATGCTACTCAAACCAGAAAAGGCACTACTACAAGCATGTCTTGTTTTACTACAGAACAGGCTGCTATTGATATTACCAATCCTGAAAATTATAAAGGGTTTGAAAATTCAATAAATATTGATTTTTCTAATTTGCTTTTGTCTAGTGAGCCTACAAAACAATGTTTAGAGTTGTCAAAATTGTCTCAGTTTAAAAACAATGGCTCGGATAATATTGTCAGGTTGGGTTCTAACCGTAATTGTGGGAATGGTGGTGATGAAATGGCAGCGGATCAAAGTATTTCCCTAATTCGAAACCCCGAGGCTACAACTCAAAATCCCCTTCATACCAGTTCTGCAAAACCTTATGAGAGCAATAATAACAACAGCCCTTCCTTTGTTTCTAATGGAGACACGCTTAACATTAAACACGAAAATACCACTAACAACAACAATAATTTTATAAAACCCGATTCTTCCCCTCGTCTTTCTTTTTCTCCTTTCTCTTCTTCTTCGATTATAAATTTTTCAGGCACACCCATCGAAACGCCAAATGAAGACATGCTAAATATTTCAAATTTTACCCCCTTTGAAACTAGTTTTGAACATTGTAAAGTGACGTCAGCTGGCTCACTCAAAATGACTTCTAATTCTGAAGTTTTTCATAAAAGAAAAGCCTTTCTTTCAACATTAGACCGTCAGAAGCAGATGTTTTCAAATTACGATACAAGTTCTTTTTCCTCTTCTATGTTGAATCCCCCATTAAACGGTCACGACACTTCTTTAAAAAAATACCCTCAAACTCGTACAAATAGAAACAAAAATAAACGTAATACAGAAAACGACGTGGAAAATCAATACAACAACACATCTGTACAGGGAAAGAATATGAAAAGCAAGTCAACTATAGCCAGATCTACTAGCTTTTCAGTAGGAGAAAGTCAAACTCCTAAGCCTTTTTCTATTACTGACAAGGTCGACAGAGAACATCCACGCACTGTCAAACCGAACCCATCCCATCGACACAGCCTGTCGATAAACGACCTATGGGCATTTTCTCAGTTGTCACAATTTGGTAATTTTTCACCTATTGGTGCCAAAAATAACAATATCACTAAAAACATTGTATCTAAACATGCTCGAGCAGTATCAGCGTCTAGCCCCGGCTCTAGAAGTGCAACTCCCAAACATTCTGGACTGATTGATTTTCAAGACCCATACTGGATTTCGAGAAGTGCAGCAAATTCGCCATTCCAGAGGTCCAATAGCATGACAATATCTAATTTCAGACCAAAGTCTGGTTCACGAGAGCACAATCTAAGTTTTTTCAAAGATACTTGCTATTCTTCTACTTTTTCTAATGGTGAAGAAGTCATTCTAAACGACGAGCAGTTTATCAATAATAGCAAAAACAACTTTATAAAGAAGGGCAACAATGGTAGTAAACAACGGCCATTTTCATCCTGTTTGTCTAATTACAAAGTTTCTTTACATGGAGGTCACTTTGCTGATGAAATTGTTGATGAAATGCCAAGTAGCAAAGAAGCAACAAATCAAAGAGATAGCTGGCTAGAAATGTCTGAACAACCTATTCCGCAAAGCTCATCATCTTTCTCAATTTTTGAGCCAGATAGCGACGTCTTCAATTTTGCTGATTTTTCATTTTGCAGTTTGGATGACGAGGTGATTCAAATTTGTGAAAGCGAAGACGGTCAGTCTTTAGGCAATGAGGAACTACGGCAAACATCAGAGATGCTTCTTTCATTTTTCAATAATAGTGAGCTATTAAATAATCCTAAAAAGAAAGAGGAAAATCAGAAAGAAGAAAGAAAAGATGAGTTTCATCCAATAATCGATGAAGCCAAACTACATGAACTTAATTCAAAAGTCCTGTCTCCACCAGAATCTGTAATGAACCTGTCAACTGATTGTTTTCTAAACAAGCAGCATTGTTCAGATGCTGAAGATGGAGATTTGAGTATCAGAGGTGTTCTGGAAGGCTACTGCTCCCCTTCACCATCGTCAACTAAACAAAATGAGAACTTGTGCAGATCGTCATCCCTTGGATCAAACTGCAGTAGCAACAGCAAACCACTCAGCTCATTTCTGGTAAATGAGACTCAGTCTAAAAACAATTACATTAGTGCAGCTGAAGATCATGCAGAAGAAATTGGATTAGATTGTGAGCCAAAAAGGTTGCACCATGATGTCGATACAAAAGTTAAAAAGCTAAAAGATCCTACAACAAAAACAACAACAACAACAGCTAATTCTACTATTTTAGATACCCCCACTTTCACAATCCGATCCATTTATAGCAGAAATGGCATTGATAAGCATAGTGAGATTATGGGACCTCCAAAATTACAGCATTTAAAAAATCAAAAAACGTGTTGGTCTAATGAGGTCAAAAAACAGTCACGAACAAGTTTTCCTTTTACTGCCAAACTGCATCATCATACTGAATCATCCAACATTTCTGAATTCGACGAACCCCCATCTCCATTAGAAAAGAATCCACTGTACAATAGTCGAAAATCCGATCCCCCTTTAGTTTCTCCTAAATATTCCTTAAAGCAAAAACAACAAGAATGTAATAATAATATTAATAACAGTAGCAGTACAAAAATGTCAATTGCTAGATCTTCTTCTATGCCATCTACAATCATAACAAATAATCCATTTTATATCCAAGATATTCATAATCAACATCATCAATTTTTTTCTTTAAACAAAAGCAAACTTTCGAATTCTTCTAAAAACGTTTTAACAGAAGAAGAACGTCAAAAAATTGAAAAAGATCGAGAACAACTGGCAATTCGAAACCGGTTAAATCTAAATGAAGCTATACATATATTAGGAGTCAAACAAAAGATTCCAGTTAATGATAATAATGATGATGAACTAGAGAAGAAGAAAATAAAAAAAAAGCAAATAAATAAAATAGTTAATTAATTGTATTTATATATATAATATGGGATAAAATAAATAAATATTGGGTCAAATAAATATAAACATGCATCATTAGTATTGTTCCTGTGATGGTATAGAAGAATAGACTGAGAGCTCTACAGGCGAATACTGGATCCGAATATGTTTTGCTTGTTCATCATTGTTACTTTCCAAAAGGGTTCGTTGGTAAGGATGGATCGGCGATTCTGGAATTTCCTCAATTCCCTCCATTTCTTCTTCCTCATTTTCTAATTTATTGTTTCTTTGTAATTGTTTAGACGTCTTTATCTGCCTTTTTCTTTTTTTGCTCTGTTTTGTTGGTACAAGATGAGTATTAGTCTTTTTTGGGGGAGACAAAAGTATTAACGATTTTTTGGGTAAAACATGTAAAGGATTTGTCAATTTTTTGGGGTAATTTTGATGATGAGTATTTGTGTTTGTATTAAAAGTAGGAGAAGTGGGAGAAGAAGAAGAAGAAGAAGAAGAAGAAGAAGAAGAAGAAAGATGATTTATAGTTTGAAACCAAAGATTTAAAATTGTTTGAGTGTATCGTGAATCGACCCAAGAAAGAGGAGAAGAAGACAAAAGCGAAGGAAGAGGAAAAAGCATGACAGATGATTTTGAAGTAAATGATGCTGGTTTTAGGACTGGAACAAATGTGAGATAATTGTCTTTGTTAGAAGGAGAAATTGTAAAAGATAACGATGCTAGGGAAAATTCGGTTGAAGGATACGAGTGGTACTGGTTTGGTCTTGTTTCAGTAGACTTCTGATGATTACAAGTAGAACGAATAGAAGGAATTAAATAGAGATCAATCTTTTTAATAACAAACAAATGGTTTTGGATATTTTTAAATGCTGTTTGCATTGAAACTTCTTGTTGGTTTGCTACTCTGTTTGCCATTCCTTTAGATACGCCAACAAAAGATAAAGAGTTTTGTTGTGCACTAGTTTGATTCAAGATCCATGACTGATTTACTGCAATCCAAAACCGTAACTTTCCATCTGTTACTGGTAACAGCCAAATACAATCATGCAAATCATTTTTTGTTTTATCTGTTTGTTTAGACGAATGTGTAGTAGTATTGGTATTAGTAGCAGCGCCACTAATATCACCATGTTGATTATTATGATGAGGATATTGTTTATGAGAATCTAATAATATTGGAGTCCCAACCAGTTGAACCAAAAACACTCCATTTAATAGAAAGGGTACTGGAAACTTCAAACTGTCTTGTTGGTTGCTGTGCTTTTTTGTAAATAAGGATTTGGTAAGTTGTTGAAACCCATCTTTGACAAAAGGAATCAACAATTTTGACATTTTGTTATAAGTATCATTGTTCAGTTTAAATGTGATGTTTACGTTGTAAAAAAAGATACCAAAGGACAAAAAAGATGTCAGATATGGTTGGTTACCCTGAAATCCATACCAAAATTACAACGTTATATAGAGATAATTGTAAAATATTATCCTTGTATACTTGTCCATGATAAAACATAAAAAACAAGAAAGACAGTTTCAATATTTCTACAAAACCTTTTAGACAATTTAGCTGGTTTATATATTGGGTGTGAAATAGCAAATTGTTTACAAAATTATCTTGTAGAAAATGATCGATCAAATTGATTAATATTTATAAGAGAAAAATAGTTTGTGAAATCTTGCATTTATCTCAAAAACCTTATCAAATGATCTCAAATTTAATTTTTTTATAGATTTTTAAATTCTGAAAAGGCCATTTTTTTTTAATGTCTTTCCAGAAGAGGATATAAGAGCTGCTTCAACTAAATCAGATGAACTTTTTTCTGCTTACCAAATTGAGGTTGCTATGGGTATAGATGTTTATGAATCCCTTTCAAAAGTATTCCTTCAAGTTGAAAATGGACCTGAAAAGTTTGATGCTGAATCTCCTCGTGCGAGATTGGCTTACATTTAGATTCCTCTAAGCGTAAAATTGTTACAGATTTACGCAAACGTCTTTCTACTTCGTCTATAAAGTTTTCAAATGACTTGGCCGAAGAAAATGGGTTTCTTAAATTTACCAAGGAGCAATGGGCTGGTGTTCCTGGCTCTCTTTTGAATCAATTGATCCAGATCAAAGGCAATGATGGTTCTGTAAAGTACAAAATGACATTCAAGTATACTGATGTTTTTCTTCTTTTGAAATAGACAGAAAACTCTGAAACAAGAAAAGAGATTTTCACTCACTTTAACAACCGAAAGATCAACAATGACAAGATTCTTACAGAGACAGTAAAGATCAGATCTAAGATTGCTCTAATCTTGGGATACAAGAATCATTCTTCTTTTGTTCTTGAAGAGAGAATGGCAAAGAATCCTGAAAATGTCAATGACTTTCTCAAAGATTTATCAACCAAACTCAAGCTCAGAGCTCAAGAGGACTATTCTGTTTTGTTGAAATACAAGAAAGTGGATTAAGAAAAAAGAGGCCTTGATTTTGATGGAATATTGTATTCCTGGAATATAAGTTTTTATGTCAACAAGCTAATTGAAACTGAATATAAGACTGAAACTCAAAAGATTAGCAACTATTTCCCACTTGACAATACCATCAAACAGATTTTAAACATTTATGAACGTGTTTTTATGTCAAAGTTCTACAAAGTTGAGAAAGGCAAGAAAGTATGGCATGAAGACGTTTGTCAATTCCATGTTTGGGATGCCAATGAAAAGGGCGAGCCTGTAGAGTTTCTTGGTTGGTTTTATTTAGATTTGCACCCAAGACCAAACAAGTACAGTCATGCAGCTAACTTTGTTCTTTCTCCTGGTTACACTGATCTCGAAACTGGAACGCGTGTTTACCCTACTACTACTCTTGTTTGCAACTTTTCAAAACTTACCGAAACAAAGCCTTCTTTATTGAAGCACGGTGAAGTCGTTTCTTTGTTTCATGAAATTGGACATGGGGTCCATAGTCTTGTTTCAAAGACTAAATACTCCAGATTCCACGGAGTCAATGTTGAATGAGACTTTGTTGAGGCACCGTCTCAAATGCTCGAAAACTGGCCTTGGGACAAGGAGCAACTCAAGTCGATCTCCAAACATTATGAAACTGGAAAATCTATGGACGACGACGAACTGAGTGATTTGTTGATCAAAGCTGGTAATATTATTGTTGGAAACTCCAACATGAAAAGAGTTCTTCTGGCAAATTTTGATATGGCCATTCACCAACTTTCAGAAAGTGAAGCCCAAAATGTCGACTTGGTTGAAAAGTGGGACTCCATGATGAAAGAGTATTGTTTGGGCACTATTGGTGATTCCAAGTCGCATAGGTTTTCTTCTATTTTCCATTTGATGGGTGGTTATGATTCTGGGTACTACGGTTACTTGTGGTCAGAAGTGTATGCTTATGACATGTACTACACTAAGTTTAAGACTGATCCTCTAAACCCTAAAGTTGGATATGAATATAAGGTTCTTGGCCCTGGTGGATCTAGAGATGCTATGGAGTCTTTAAAAGACTTTTTAGGAAGAGAACCTAACAATCATGCGTTTATGAAAGAGTTGGGCATTTCTGACTCCTCCAAAGTATAATTCGTTTAGTAAATATGATGATGTTATGTTTTATTCTTGTTTATGTATTACAAATACAAAATTACTCATGTTGATAACATGAAATTTTAGTCTTTAATTTTACGCATTAATTTTTCCATTTTGTTTATTAACAACAATCTAAGGAGATATATAAAACTAAAGATAAACAAATATTAAAAATCTCAATAATACAAAAAATAAAAATATTAAATAAATTCTATAAATAAAATAAGGAAGGATATGTTTGTATGAATGTTCCTTATTCAGTATCTGCAGTGTTACTTCGTGACTTTGTGCTGTCGGTGGCAGCTGGTGTTGTTTCTTTTCCAACTTCATTAGGCGTTACAGCTTTTGGGACAGTGACAACACCAACAGAGGCATTGTTATTGTTGCTGGAGCCAGTAGTTGTATCATCTACAGTCTCTTGTTGCTTGTTTTCATCTATTTCAATATGTGACCTAGTGCCGTGTCTTAAAAGTTGTTCAAGTTCTTCCCTATTTGGCTTGCTGGAGGAGGAAGAGGAGGAAGTTGATGATGATGATGAGGATGATGGAGCTGAGTTGTTATTATTAGCTTTTGTATTACTTGATGGAACGTCCTCCATCTCAATGTCTTCTGGTCCATTTATTCTACCTCTTCTTAAAGTATAAGTACCACCTATCCATCCGCCATGGTCACAGGCGTCATTGCGTAGATCGTCCTCATCTTCTTCTTCGTCATCAGAAAAGTTGTAGACATTGCGGGATGTATTTGGGCCTTCGTAGATATCACCTACAGCAAGCCTTCTACCTTGACGACCAAAGACGTCGAGCTCAACAACCTCTCGCTCAAACTTTTTGCACAAGGCCCAAAATTTGTCGTCATGCTCTGAGTAAATGTTGTGAGCAAGTTCGTGGCACAATACTTTGCGTACTTGGTTGAATTTTAGCCATCCGTCATAGGCATCGGTTCGCAGTCTGAGTTCAATAACCTCGCCCTTGTTTCTATTCAAACCAAGGCGTCTAGTTGTCCCTTGGTGATCAGATACGGTGTTGAGAGAAGGATCAAGCTCTTTTAAAAGGGGAACAGTGAAACGATACTTCTTCATGACAGCTTGTACACCTCTGTCATCACGAAGTTGTTCGAGAAATGCATGAGACCTATTAGCGTTTGGAAGGAAAGGAAGTACCTCTATTTGTTGGAATGTGTAGGGGTTGTAAGTGTTATCTGAAGATGATCTGTGATTGGAGGAGGAGGATGAAGAAGAGGGGCTGGTGCTGTCTGAACTAAAGATAGTCCCTGGGAGGTTAGTGGTGCTTTGATTATAGCTTCGTAAAGAGTTTAAAGAGTGAATTTGGGGTCTTTGGCTTGATGATGATGACGATGGGGTATTTGAGTTTCTCCACATGCGGTGGCGATTTCTAACCTTTTGAAGGCGATCAGCGTGGGCTTGTTCAGCTTTGCGAACTTCTTGCAATTTTGATGAAGGGGTACCCATAAGCATAATTTTGTTTCTAGATTGTTCAGTGGGGAAAACTTCTGCGATTGGAGTGGCAAGACCTTGAGGTAGAGATGTAGGCTTAATTAAACCTACTTTGGGTGCCATAAGTTTCTGGTTTGCTTTTGGGATTTGTGACTCATCTTCAATAACCTGGAGAAAGTCTGCGAGTGTTGTTGTGGGGGGAAAAGAACGGGAAATAACGGAGCCTCTATATGAAAGAGATAAGGTGATGTTATCAGGAGTTTCTGGAGTCGTCATTGTTGTTTATTATATTTAAAATTGAATAATAAGTATGTCGATAGTTTGAAATTAGAGAAAAGGAGGTTTAAAATGAGTATAAAATAAAATGTTTAAAAGTATTATAAAAGTATATATAAAATAAGATAGAATAAAAAAAAAAAAAAAAT
>CBXB010000051.1:251006-273862 GCA_000817185.1 Magnusiomyces clavatus CNRMA 12.647
ATTTTTTTTTTTTTTTTTTTTTTTTGCCGATGGTTTTTTATCCGAATGCAAAATTTTCAAAATACGAAAAAATGGGTTAAGGGCCAAGCACAACTTTTACTACTTAAAAAAAAAAAAAAAAACTTTGAAGTTCCGTCTATTTCCTATTGCTGCCACTTTTTTTTTAAAAAAAACATAAAACATTTCGTTTAACCAAAATCTATTTTATAAGATCATCTGATTATATATAAAAAGTAATGTGCTAATATTTGTTTTCTTATTTAAACGAATGCAGTATTGTCAAGTGGCAAATTGCTACTTTTTTTTTTTTTGATCTGATTATCCTCTTTTGTGTTGTAGTTTTGAAAACCCCTTCCAGATTGGCAAATTCAAATATTTATCAGATCTATATACAATGTTGACAGACCTAAACAGAATCCTTGAAACATGATATCACAAGTATTAATTATCAAACAGTTTATTAATGATGAGCTCTATGAAATCTATAATAAGAAATAAAAAAAACTAATTTACTCTACTAAGGAATTTCAATTGTTATGATTGTAAAATCAATAATTGTTTTTTTTTTTTTTTTTGGTTCTAATCAAATCAATAATTTTTTACTCTACGTATCCCCTCTCTCTTGTTTATTAATAATCTAAACAAATACCTTAAACGGTAATTTATAAAAGTATAAGAAAGAAGAGGAAAATAAAATAAAAAATGATACAGATATTTTAGAAACGGCGCTTACCCCAGCTATATTGCTAGTTAAATACAACTTATCAATCGCTGTAACCATTGGTTGTCATTAAACATCTATACAATATTATACAAGTTAAAATAAATAATTAAAGTACACGTTTTTATACCTCAAGAATCCAAAACATAACTATACTCTGGATAATCTCTAATCTTGGAATATAAAAACTTTTCAAGTTTAGTGGCATGCTTATAATATGTTGTAGAGTCATTATTGTACTTGCGGCAGTTGTTGAAAATCAGTCGAGCATCATAAATAAAGTCTTCAAAGTTTTCGTAAAGATCTGCTTGTAACTTTTGTTCCATTGTTGATAGATCCATTGGCTCCTTTATTACGTCGTAATAGTCTGTTACTTCGTCGTGGTCAACTGGTTCCTTAAATGGCCACGCACTGCCGTGCGATTGCATTTCGCTTAACAGCACTTGCATCACTGCAAAATGTGGCGATCTCTTTGGTCTTCTTGAAAGTTCGTCCATCTCGGGCGTCCATCCTGCTTCTTTCAGTCCAGGAATGTCTTTTAGAGGATCCTTGATCTCAACCTTGTCATCGTCATTGCCCTTTTTCTTTCGGAAAAAGTCCAGACCTGGATGTACAATGTGAGACCGTGAAATGCCCCGGATTTTTCTCATAATGGCAGCCTTTTGGATCAGTAGAATTTTATTGGAGTCCAGGTATCTTATTTTAGGTAACATTGTACACTGCATAATAGTACCTCCCTCGTAATCCTTAATATATCCCATCCATATGCTTCTATCAAGCGTAATCTCCTTTGTGAACCCTTGTTTTTTGAAATACCCAATAGCATAGTTATCAGCGTATGTTAGAAAATGCATAATTTCGCCATTGTATGCGTTCCGCACATAGTCTTTTAAATGATTCATTAAATGAGCACCGTAACCTTTGACTTGTTCTGTTGACGAGATAGCGCAAAATACAATTTCTGCAAAATGGCGTTTCTCAAAAGGTCGAAATGTAATTCCTCCCACTACTGTTAGTGGTTTCCGAATGACAGCTATCGATACATGTGATAAATCATAAACTAATCGCGCAATATACTCTCGAGGCATTTTTGGTAATTGTTTTTGAAAAATGTTCTTAAGACCCGTTAGGACCATCAAGTTTTCTTTTGAATTGTCGTTATTTACAACTCTAAATTCAATTATTCCGTTCATCTCTTCTAGTACTGCAGGCCTTTCCTTGTATGGGTATTCGACGCCATCAAACACAAACTTGGTAATGAGTGGCTTGTCAGGGGTTTCTTCCTCTTCATTTTCATTTTCAGTTCCTTCTTTCTTCTCTGGTTCTTTAGTTTCATCATTGTTGGCTTCATTTTTTATTAGATCGTTATTAGTAGTATTTTCAACATTTTCTAGTTTTTGTTTTTTATTAACTGGATTTGATTCCGTGTCAGTAGACTGATCTAGTTTTCGTTTTGAAGGTGAATCTGCTGAACTCATTATTAAATATTGTTATTATCAAAATAAAAAATATAAAAAATACAAAATTTATCGTAGTAATTATATAGCTAATTTGATCTTGATGGCGGTTTAAAAAAATAAAAATATCAAGGTACAATATTCCCGTGACATAATTTGTTACAACAAAAACCATTGTCATACATTTATCAACACGGGTTGTAACTATCAAACATTTCATTGGTTGGATTTCTTCAGATAAGTTTACTCGGGACCGTGTCTCTTTTGTTCATCCCATTCAAAACTTGCAAACTCTTTCATAAAATTTTGTTCAAAACTTTTTCTCTTCTTTTTTACCTTTTTATTTTCCCTTATAAACCCTTTTTTCCCATATATTTTAATACCTATTCTCTAATTTCATCCTACTTTTTGAAATTTTATTAAAAATGGGTGCACAACTTATTGACGGAACATCCATTGCTAAGGGCATTCGTACTGGCCTTAATGAAGAAATCAAGGCAATTCAACAGGAAAAGCCTTACTTTAAGCCTTCCTTGATTATTGTTCAAGTAGGAGATCGTCCTGACTCAAACACATATGTTCGCATGAAACTCAAGGCTGCTGATGAAGCAAATATCTCTTGCCAACTGGTCAAGCTTGACGAAAAAGTCACCCAAGCTGAAGTAAGTATAAGATCATTATTGATTTAAAGAGTTAAACTATATATATTAACCGATTATACTTTTTTTCTTTTTCCCCAATCAAAAAAGCTCCTTGAAAAGATTACCAACTTCAATGAAGACCCTACCGTTCACGGTATCTTGGTCCAATTACCTCTCCCTTCTCATATCTCTGAAGTAACAATTACTGATGCTGTCTCTCCTAAAAAGGATGTTGACGGATTTGGAACTTTAAACATTGGTGAATTGGCCAAGAGAGGTGGTTCTCCCCTTTTCGTTCCATGCACTCCAAAGGGTATCATTGTTCTTTTGGAAAAGTCCAAGGTTCAAGTTGCTGGCAAGAAGGCTGTTGTTCTGGGTAGATCCGATATTGTAGGTTCCCCAGTCTCCTACCTTCTTAAAAATTTGGATGCTACCGTAGTTGTTTTGCACTCTAAAACCCCACAATCTGTTTTCGAACAAGAATTAAAGAGTGCCGACATTGTCATTGCCGCTATCGGTAAACCACAATACGTCAAGGGCGAATGGCTCAAGGAAGGTGCCGTTGTTATTGATGTTGGTACTAATTACATTGATGACTCAACCAAAAAATCAGGCAAGCGATTGGTCGGTGATGTTGACTTTGAGTCTGCCTCTCAAGTTGCTTCCTTGTTGACTCCAGTTCCAGGTGGTGTTGGCCCAATGACTGTTGCCATGCTCTTGGACAATGTCGTAGCTTCTGCAAAGAGATTTTATGAAGAAGAAGAAACAAGAAAAATTACCCCTTTGCCATTAGACTTAAAGGTCCCAGTTCCTTCAGATTTTGAAATCTCAAGATCCCAAAAGCCTAAAAACATTGCTACTATTGCCGAAGAGGTTGGAATCTTACCCCACGAATTAGAACTTTACGGTGCTTACAAGGCCAAGGTTCAATTGGATCTTTTGGACCGCCTCAAAGACAGAAAGAATGGTAAATACATTCTTGTTACAGGTATTACACCAACCCCATTGGGTGAGGGTAAGTCTACTACTACTGTTGGTCTTGTCCAAGCCCTTGGTGCTCACTTGGGCAAGGTAGCCTTTGCCAATGTTCGTCAACCATCAATGGGTCCCACATTCGGTGTTAAGGGTGGTGCTGCCGGCGGTGGTTACTCTCAAGTCATTCCTATGGATGAATTCAACTTACACTTGACTGGTGATATCCATGCCATTTCTGCTGCCACCAACTTGTTGGCCGCTGCCATTGATACCCGTATGTTCCACGAAAACACCCAAAAGGACGGCCCATTATACAAGAGATTGGTTCCTGCCAAGAAGGGTGTTAGAAAGTTCTCTCCATGCATGTTTAGTAGATTGAAAAAGCTGGGAATTGACAAGACTAACCCAGACGACTTGACTCCTGAAGAAATCACCAAGTTTGCTCGTTTGGACATTGATCCTGAAACAATCACCTGGAAGCGTGTTGTCGACTGTAACGATCGTTTCCTTCGTGGAATCACTATAGGTCAAGCTCCAACTGAAAAGGGCTTTACCAGATATACTGGTTTTGACATCACTGTCGCCAGTGAATGTATGGCTATTTTGGCTTTGTCTAACGACTTGAAGGACATGAGAGAAAGATTAGGAAAGATGGTTATTGCATCTTCCAAGTCTGGTGAACCAGTTACTTGCGACGACATTGGATGCGGTGGTGCACTTACTGCTCTCATGAAGGATGCTATCAAGCCAAATATGATGCAAACTTTGGAAGGTACTCCAGTCTTTGTTCACGCTGGTCCATTTGCCAATATTTCCATTGGTGCCAACTCTGTTCTTGCTGACAAGATGGCTCTCAAGTTGGCTGGTACTAGAGAAGGCGAACCAGAAGACAAGGCCGGCTTTGTTGTTACTGAGGCTGGTTTCGACTTCACCATGGGTGGTGAAAGATTCTTCAACATCAAGTGCAGATCTTCTGGTTTGGTTCCTGATGTCGTTGTTATTGTTGCTACTGTCAGAGCCCTTAAGGTTCATGGTGGTGGTCCAGACGTCAAACCAGGTGTTCCACTTCCTGAAGTTTATACTAAGGAAGACTTGGACCTTTTGAGAAAGGGTTGCGCCAACTTGGGCAAGCACATCTCCAATGCCTTGGCTTATGGTAGACCAGTTGTTGTTGCTATCAACAAGTTTGAAACCGACACCGAAGCTGAACATCAAGTTATTAGAGAGGAAGCCATCAAGTACGGTGCTGAAGATGCCATTGTTGCGAACCATTGGGCTGAAGGTGGTAAGGGTGCTGTTGACTTGGCTAAAGGTGTCATCAAGGCTTCTCAAAAGAAGGATACTACTTTCAACTTTCTTTACCAGACCGAAGGTAACAACTCTGTTGAAGACAAGATCAGAACTATTTGCCAAAAGATGTATGGTGCTGCTGATGTTGAATTTAGCGAATTGGCTCAAAAGAAAATTGACACCTATACCAGACAAGGATTTGGCGAATTACCAATCTGCATTGCCAAAACCCAATACTCTTTGTCTCATGATCCAAACTTGAAGGGTGTTCCAACTGGCTTCACTGTTCCTATTAGAGATGTCCGTGCCTCTGTCGGTGCTGGTTATCTCTATGCTTTGGCTGCTGAAATCATGACCATTCCAGGTTTGCCAACTCACTGTGGTTTCATGGATGTTGAAGTTAATGATGACGGAGAAATTGAAGGAATGTTTTAAGAAAGAAATTATTAAAACTATTTTTCAACACTAACTATTTCAACATGGGTTTTTATTTTATTTTATTTTATAATGATTTTTATGGCTTTTTTATTATGATGTTCTTTTTTTTTCTTTTTGTATTTTTCTATCATCTTTATGACATTCAACTGCATTTCACATAATTGCATATGTATATAGATACAAATATAATTATTATTATCTAAAAAAATCATTGAACTTATTAATACAGTTTATATAATTATATTCTTTTGAAAAAGAGATACATTTCCTTAAGAGATTCATTAAAAAAAAAGAGAAGAAAAAAAAAAAAAAATAGAAATCATTATTCGTTCATATGATCATCAGATCCTCTGCCGTTTTCGTAATCATCAAAACTATTAGTTTCATTCGAAGAAAACGAAGTTGAAAACTGGAGTAGAATAGTAAGTTCACGCATGTACCCATCATCTCCAAGCCCAGTAATACTTTCGCGCTTAAAGTTGAGTTGATATCCAAGCAACGGAATATTCTGCTGCGACATCTTTGTATAGATTCCAAGTGCCAAACTCTGTTCATAGAGGTTTGTAATCGCCTCAAACTTTACAAAGACGTCTGGGTGGAAGTACCACGCGTGCTGAAAGATTGCCATGAGTCGTTTGTACGTGATGGATAGTGTATGCATGGATACTGACGGCGTGATGGTGCTTAGTGGCTCGCACGAGTCCAGCGCTCCAAAATTGACGACAGACATGGCCCAGTCCAGTGTGTGCCACGTATAATCCATGGCGGAACAGGCCTGGGGCCGTTTGTGGCCACTCGCACAAAGAACAACAGGGGTGTTTAGTGATCCGCGACGCATTACCTTGCAAGGGTCGTCTCCTGAACTTGTTGATTGTCGCCCACACCCATCATTTGACAGAGCAATAGCGAGCCAACCAAGCTCCTTGATCATTCGCTTGACATGCAAAAACGTCCAAAGAATGGGCTTTGCTACACCTGGTGGAGTAACAAGAAAGTTTAGCGTGGCTTTGTTGGCCACCAATGTGTTGAGATATCTTTCAAGATCATACACAGTGTTCATGTTCTTATAGATCTGTGTAATGTAGTCGAGATCCTGAGTTCTCATAGTTTCTAGAAATGCATATAATCTGGCAGACTCAGTACTGTCAGAAACAGAGTCTGGGTCTCGATCGGAATGCGCACTTTCATCATTTTTTTGAGCAGATGAACTTTCAGACTTTTTATCGTCTTTGCTATCCTTTTTTTTAGTAGTAGAAAATGTATTTGCTGAAGAGTTTTCAGACTGTAAGCTTTCTTTGTCGTTCACATTATCATTCTGCCCATTGCTAGAGTTGTTATTGCTTATAGTGATATTGTAACCCGCCGGAGAAACCGTAGAGGAACTGCCAGATTTTGCCCCTTCACCAGTTTCATTATCCATAGTGTTGTCACTAGCATTAGGCATTAACTCCTGACTCATCTGTCCATCAACATTCTTGGTATTTCTAAAATCGTCTTTTTTCTTGATATCATATTCATTGGGTTGTTTAGGTTTGTCTGTTTTTTTTTTCGGATGCTTATTTTTCTTGCGCTCTTTAATGGTATCTGTACTCAAAACATCTTCAGTATCGGTTGTAGTTGCGCTGTCGCTATTTTCATCATCTATCATTTTGCCTGAATGGTTGTTCTCTTTAGTTTCAGATTTTGGAGGCAATGGCAAATGGAGAACACTTTGATCCATTAGTGAATACTCGTAGGTTGGGAAGGCCATTGTATTGGTTGACGATAATGTTGGGCTTGCATTAGTATTGCCGTTACTAACACAATCGTTTCCAGATATACTAGCCGCCTCTGATTGTTGTATATGGGTTTTAGTATCATTGAAATCATTTGATGAGTGCACATTCTCACGAGTTACAGAAGCGAGTGAACCGGTCGAAACATATGCATTTTGGTTTTCTGGAACTGCAAAAAAAGGAATATTGTGCTCTGGGCTCCTTGGTGATCGTTTCGGAGACAGCGAAGGTTCTGATGGGTGTATTATAGGGATTGAGGTCTCACTAATAGCCACCATGCTATTACTATCGCCTATTAGACTCGGAGAAGCTGAAGAGGGATATGTGGTAACCGAGGATGAACGCGTCCTCGATCGTTTGGGCGATTTGGATGTAGGAGGAGGATTGGAAGAAGATATGTTGGTCATAGTAGACTATTTGATCGAATAATATTTGTGTGAAAGGCGTGAAATTGTTAAAAAGGTATATATAAAGCAAAGTCTTTAGAAATCACTGGGTCTTGGATTGTATCTACTTTTTGCAAGGTTTACTCTTGAGGATGATTGCTTGATATTTGGTTTTTGCAACAGCCCCTGCGGTTCCCTTCTTTCTAGAGAGAAAAAGGCGTTGTGGTCGATGAGACTATTGAGAAAAAAATTCCAAATGTAATTAAGCAATCAATGATATATGCATGTAACGTGCAAAAAGGGAGGTCGAAAAAAAGGAAAATTTTGCACTGTTAGAATCGAAAAAGTAAATCTTATCAGAAACGGGTCAAGATCTGATCAAGATCGCTATTTTTTACTCACTTTTTGGAGTTTTTGGTTTAAAGAAAGAGAAAAATTTCACTAAAACATTAATATTAGGTCACATGACTAATACCTTGCAAATACAAAGACTCTCTGCATGCTCTATAGCACTGGCCAATATTCTAATTATCATATAATAAATATTAAAACCCTCTGGGCAGTATATATTCATGTCTAGATAATTACACAAAGTAGAATTCTAAGTCAAATTGCATTCCTGTTAATTTGTTTTTTTTACTCTTCCTCGCCTGTAGCTTGTCTCTCCATATTTTGAACAACCTCCCTCATCTTATCATCATCATAAATTTTAAAGCCATGTTCCTTGGTAACACTTGCTAATTGTGTATTTTTGGCGTCAAGCTTTTCCTCCATGACTTGTTTTAAGATTTTCAATGCTAACAATTCTGCTTCTTCAAGAGTCAAGGAAGAGTGATATTCATTTTGAAGTTCAACTTGTGCACCTTCGCTACCACTTCCAATTGCCTTGGCTTCATATCGATAAAAGGTTCCGGATGGTTCAGCGTGGTATAGTTGAGGTCCGTTTTCGTCAATACCGGCAATTAGTAGTGCTACACCAAACGGCCTCGACATGATTCTTTCTTCCCCTTCAGCGCCTTCACCGAATCTTAAGGCAAGATCACAGACAGATTGTGTAATTGATTCAACCTTCATTTTTTCATCATATACAAAAGAGTGGTTTGTAGACTCAACTCTAGCATGATCAATCATTGTTCTGGCATCTGCTGTAAGACCACTCATGGCACAGCCTACATGAGAGTCAATCTCAACGATTTTTTCAATTGATGATGGTTCTAGTAAAGAAGATGTTACTCTCTTTTCAACACCTAAAATGACACCTTCCGGCGTAGCAATTCCAATTGCAGTAGATCCAAGCTATAGTTATCGACTTGTTAGTATGTTATTTTTTTAAACTTTGTTGTGGCAAACTTTTGAACAATTAAAGTCTGCATACCTTGATAGCTTCTAATGAGTATTCAACTTGGAACAATCGCCCTTCTGGTGAAAAGGTGCTGACACCTCGATCGTATTCACTTCTTGTAAGAAACATTTTGTCTTTGAATAGTGTAAATCAGTATTTTAAATAAATAAGGCCGGAGCTGGAAAAAAGAGGGGGCAGTTATGAGTTGAAGTATGAGTTTAACGTTAGCGTTGGTGGTGGTGGCAATTGTGGAAACAAAAAAAAAGTAAGTAGGTATTTTTTTTATTTTATTTGTATTTTCTTATTTATGCTGAAAAAGTATTGAAAACTATTTTCGCCATGTCAACCATAACCCATTGTTTGCACAACACTCAACGCAAGAAAATAAGCAGAACTATGAACCTTACTTTACAAAAATATAATATTAAAATATCTTTTTCAATAATTATAGAATGATAATGCTCTTTCATAATTCCTTACTTGAAGAAATTCAATGATAGCATAGATCGAATTGTTTTTCACGTGACATATGACCCTACACCCGACTCTAGATTGTTTTTTTTTTGTTTAAACTCAATTTGATCAAGCATAAATCATGATCAACTTTCTCTAGTTTTATCTTGAAACATAATTGAATTTTGTTCCATCAACATATATACCCTCATCTTGTTGTAATTAATAGTTTTGTTTCAAGCTCTAAACGAACTAATCTCTATTACATTATTGGTATTCGTTGCAAAAAATCAAAACTGTTTACAGGTACAGAAAAAACAAATTCTGTCTTGTCAAATAGATCTCTTTAGCTAAACCTTTTGCACAAATGGCATCATATCCCAACTCACAACACCACAGAAATATAGAATCAGGCGAAGACGATATAATGGGTAAGTCTGTGCTTTTATCCAGGACTTGTTTTAAAATTAAATAACTAACAATCCATATTAACTTAGAATGGATTCCTCGAATTGAATTGGCAAAATCCACACCATCTCCTTTGGCACAATCAGTAAAGCCCCTTCCCAAATATATACATGCCCCACGCGACTACAAGGTTCAAGAGTCATTGGAAGGTCTTCCATTTGTTTCTCAAGAAGCTGTTATAATAGAAGATCTAATATACGTTCTTTTGGGATGTGAAGGAAGTTATGTAAGATTCAGTGATATTTATGATCCTAGTATAGCTGTCGATAGCTTAAAAGGCCCCGATTTTGTACTAAACAGACATATACCCCTAAGCATGAGAGATACGGTAAAATCCATTGCTTTAATATCGAAACACGCCATAGCATTGAATACATTCTGTGACATACATTCAAGCAACATGTATGGACGAGTAAACCAAGCACTGTGTGCCTGTATTCGTGAATTCCTATCGGATTATATGATAATAGTTGCTCAACTAGAAAACCAGCTTCTTGGGATCTCTGAAACTAAACGATTTTCATTACAAATCATGCAACTGGAGCTAGAACCTATTGCCCATACATTAAAGCAACTATATGATTTATGTCAAGTAATTTTAGCTGAAGATTCGCGTAAATTTGAAGAAGCTGCAAAATCAGATAATTCGGATTTTGAAGAAATTCTTGCTTCATTGAAAATAAGTGAGGGAGCAAACTTTGCCGATCTAGGACTAACAAGTCGCAAAAAGTCTGGATTGTGTAAGGGAGGAACTATCCTTCGCATGTTAGCAGAACGACTTCAAACGCTTTCTGGGGATCCGAATACCAAGACCCTATTAGAGAAGCTACTGCAAGAGGCCTCTAAACCTTATCTAGAAATGCTTAATATGTGGCTTCATAAGGGGGTTATTTTTGATCCTTGTGAAGAGTTCCTTATTGAAGAGCAAAAATCCACAAAAAAAGAACACATGACGTTGGATTATACCAATGAGTATTGGGAAAAACGATATACAGTTAGAAAAAATGATCTCCCGTTAATGTTATCTTCTCCAGAGGTATATGAACGTGTACTGCTTACGGGGAAATATCTTAATGTTGTACGAGAGTGTGGAGGTATAGATGCTAGCAAAGAACACAATTACAACTATGAATCAATAGAAGATGGTAAAATCCTTATCACATTAGCTTCAGCCTATAATCACGCTAATGAGACACTCCTTAAACTACTAATATATACCCATCAGCTACCCGAGAGAGTTGAATCATTAAAACATTATTTCTTTTTGGAAAACGCTGATTTTCTAGTTAACTTCATGGACATTGCTAAGGACGAATTGGCAAAACCAAGCACAAAAGCATCAAAAACAACTTTGCAATACTTACTAGATATGTCTTTACGACAGCCAGGAAGTACTTCCTCTGCAGATCCTTATACGGATGAGGTCATTGTAGACATTACTCATACTAGTGTCACTGAAAATTCTCTGAAAATTGTCAAAGTGCCAGGTATGGATCTTGAAAAGGCCTTAGGGCTAGCATTCTCACCAGCAGATTCTCATCCATCCACTGCTAAAACTGAGGACTCTTCACACTCACGTACTTCCAAATCAACGTTGCCAGCAATTCTTGGAATTCAACTGTATTTCAAAATCCCGTTTCCACTTTCACTAATTATTTCGCCCATAGCAATGCTTAGATATCAGTTGCTATTTCGCCATTTGGTTGAACTAAAGTATATTGAAAGAATGCTAGAAAACGCCTGGATTGAACAACAGAAGTCTTCAGTTTGGACCTTTTATTCAATAGATTATCCAGAATTAGAACAGTGGAAACTGCGAGTTACAAAGCTACGATTTAAGATGCTAATATTTATTCAAAAGGTTTACTTTTACCTAACTCTAGAAGTCATTCAATCAAACTGGGATCAATTTTCATCCACTTATTTATATAATGCAAAAAATGCCGATTTATTAAATCTTCAGCATGTTTCTTTTTTGGATAGATGTATGAAGGAATGCATGTTGGCCAACGAAAAGCTTCTTAGACTCCAGTCTAAACTCTATACTGCCTGTAGACTTTTTGCAGAATACGTCATCCAGCGTACTAGACTTTTGGCTTTGATAGATGACTCTATGTTATCTGGTAAAGAAAGAGAAGAAATGAGGTCACAGAGTAGACCTACTGATAGCAATGGCAAAGAATTGTCTAATAAAGATCTTATAGAATGGCTGCAAAGCTCTTTAAAAAGTTACGAGTCTACATTTGAACACCACTTAAAGATTCTAATTGAAGGGCTTAATCATTTTGCAGCAACAGAAACCACTGCCTTTTTAAGTCTTTCATCGTTACTGGAAATTTCATTGATGGATACTAAAAAGTAACTTACACATAAGTAATTAATGATGAATATTTATGGAAACAAAACAAATTTAAATTGATTTTTTCTTGGCCAAATCTATAGGAAATTGAGAAACTTTTAGCTTATATGTTATTATTCCAAAGCACAGGTACTGTTTATGTTTTTTATGTAATATTATTTTCTAGAAATCCCTGTCATTTCAAGTTTTACATTGTTTTTTACAAGTTTATGTTAAAACTAAAGGCTATGTGATTTGTAAATTGTAATTCAAACGTGTTTTTACATTTTCCCTTGCAGAATTTGCCTTCGATTCCAAATCTCTCTTTTAATTTTTTTTTTTTTGTTAAATTACTTTGAGTGTATTTGGTTTAATAATTTCAATTACTTGGATTGTACGAAAGCATAATGTATTATTAGTTTCGCTTAGCAGTTACAACTTACGTAACCATAAGTGTAACAATATAATTATTCAACATGGAAATGTTTCATCCAAACAATAAAAAAAACAGCTCCAAAGATTCAACCTTTATAATCTTCTCGAACTTTGAGATCAGCAATACCGTTAATAATATTTGTTTTTTTTTTTTTTTTGACAATTAATTATTTACCTTATTTATAGTTCAATAGTTGCTATCCAAGCTTTACATATTAACACCTTTCTAAGATGAGCATAAATAAAACTACAGCCGATAGTAAGACTTACAAGTCGATATATCTTCGATTTGCAGAGTTTGTACGACAAAATGGAGTAACCGAACAACCAGTACTAGTCAATTCCAGTCGAGCAATCGACTTCATGCATTTTAAACAGACGCATCGTAGAAGTTTAAATGGTAAATTGGTACCTTTTTCTTCGTTTCTTCAAGTTGCATTTGCGCTTAATAAAACTTATGAAGCACAGCGCGATCGTGGAATCAACTCTTTTCCAGATCCTCGTAATGAAATACTTAAGGAAGCAAAGCGATTAACTTATCTCAAAAAGTCGAACAGTAATATCGTTGTCATACCCCAAGCCCCTTTCCTTGTAGATCCCAATACTTATTCGTTTGACGAGATTGGGTCGATTGTCTTTTGGGGGATTAGGCACTCATTGATATCTTCGTCTTCATCATTCTCTTATATTAGCATAATATCACAAATGATTCTTTGCCAGTCATTGGTACAATCGGCAAACTACCTTGATGATATTTTTCTTAAAAACATTCGATTCGCATCATACCATCAGTTCATTCGCGATGTTCCTACAACACCACAATATGATGAGGAGCGCACTCAATCACAAAATAGGCATTCTACTGAAATGTTGGTTTTTACAAATGTTAAAAAATCAAAATCGCTTAAAAAGTTGACAAGTGCGTGCTGTCTGAGGAACGCGTCTGTCTACATGTGTCCTCATTTCTGGCTGGCAGTCCATCTGATAGATCGGTTCCACTGTCTCAAAGAACCACCCCCACTTTTAGAAAACAGACAAGACATGAATAGCTTCAAAATATTTATGAATACGGAAACAGTGCGAGACTCATTTTTTAAAATGCTCAATGGGCCATCTAACGAAGTAGCTGAGTGTGAAGATTCTTGGAAAGTCAGAGGAACTGAATTTTCTGTTCGCATTTCCAACAACATAACAGCAGTGCCCAAAAATTCAGCAGTAGCTCATTACAAAAAAGTCTGTATGGATCAAAAGGATCCGGTAGTATCATTTTCTGCAGAACAAGCTGAACTGATGAACATGTTTGGAGAGTACAACCACTCTGCTATTTCTTCAATTCCTGCAAAACCGTTAGTTACACTTGCAGGAAGAGAGGCAACAACACATAAATCTTCTCAAGGTTTAGTATTCCATTGCAAGATGGACCGCAACATCATCAAACCAAGCCAGGAATTGAAGAGCATGTTATTTCCATTCATCAACTCAATACTTGAGAAAAACAAGCATAGACTACAGAGCCTTAGTCATTCCTCTGCATTATTTAAACCAGGAGAAGAAACCTTAAATAGAATATTTAACGACAATACAGAAGAGCTGGCATACCAGATATCTGTTACTCTCGACTACCTTCGTGAAGTCGTTATACAAGATTACAAATTCTTTGTAGAGTGGATTGATAGTCAAACGAGGCAATACAATGCTCAACTTGAAAATAACGAGAATACACGCGGTAGTGTAAGTAAGAGACCTGCAATAACTAAAATCCAATTGCCATTTCTAAATATGGATATTTGGAAGTCGGACTTATATCTTGAATTTCGAAAAAAACAAGATTCTTATTATTTGCAGACGAGTACCGATTTGCTCGACATAGACGATGATATTGAAATGTTTGACTATCTCGAGCCTGATGTGCCTTCAAAACCAATGGCAGATAACTTTTGTGAATCCCCAAAATATCATTCCTCTCATACAAACACAATTGGAAGCAACAAACCAGTATCTACCAAAACATCTGTAAAGGCGAGTCCCAAAGAAAATGTGAAAAAAGGTAATATCGCGGAAACAACAAGTCCAGCTAATGTATTATTACCGCCATCAGAAAGATTGGAAGATTTTATTTTGAAAAAAAGCAAAACGACAAATCCTCAAATGTCTAGCAACAATAATACAACACCTTTAAAGGAATTGAACATTCAGACACCTAGGTTGTTAAAATTAGCACCTAAATCTATCAAAAATAATAACAGTACACCTCTAGGTTTTTCTCTAAATTTGGAAGAGAATAGAAGCAATAATGAAACTAATAACGAAGATGTTTGGGAAAACCACCCATTTCAAGAGACGCCTAATAAAAACAGCAATCAAAGCTATGAAAGTGACAACGAAATTGAAATCATTGGTGAAAGTTGTTCTTCAACTTCAGGGAAAAAACGTCGACGTCGCAAAAAGTCAACTTCAGCAGTAGCAGCAGCAGTAACGAAATCTTCTCCTCCATCACCATCGCCATCTACATCTTCTTCCTCTTCTAACTCTTCAAAAACCCCACAACAATCAACTACAGTAACTCTGGAAAAGCTTCGTCAAACAGTTGCCAGCTTACAATCAACTGATCATTCCCTTTCAATTGTTTTGGAGCGTTGCAAAATGCTATCTAAAAAAATGACATCTTTAGAAAAGGCTATTCTTAAGTAAAGGACGAAATTAAAAACCAATTATTTATTTTTATTTTAAGGGGAAAAAATTATTATGAACCATGTATGTCTAAGTATAAGTAAATTAATATTATGAAAGAAAACTAGAAAAAAGAAAAAAAAAAAAAATAGCAGTTATTTGCATTTAATACTTTTGGTATTTTTACCATCCTCTTGACTACTTGTACTTCGAGAAGAAGAGGATGAAGAAGATGGATATCGCAAAAGCATTGAATGTACTTTATTTTTAGAGAATGATAGAGATTTTGGAGGTGACGGTGATGATGAAGCATCATCAAATTTCCCATAATCGTCACTTTCTTCATCTCCAAACTGTTCAACACTATTGTTGATTTTTCCACCTTTATTCAAACTGTTGTTTGATCTGAGATTATTTGTATGTTGGGTTGTAGGAATTTCCATAATATTGACATGAGTGCTCTTACGATTCATATTATTTACAGACTGATCAATATCATTTGAAAATTCTTGTGCATCATGATACTTTGTTGTTGTTGTTGCTGCTGCTGCTGCTCCCTTCCAGCTTTTTTTTCTTCGTAATCGTTTTTTCCCCTTTTCTAACCTCAAAATTGCTTTGGCAACCAAAAGCAAAGCTTCAGGATCATTGTAGCAATCAAAGATAACAAGCATGACGTGTGGAGTCTTGATAATATATCGATGGACAGCTTCAATGTCCGTCTCAGAAATGTTGCCGTGCATTACCGAGTCGAAAAAAGAGAGTGCAGACTTGTAGGGAAACTGTGGATATTGGCGCTCGTACTCATTGATAACTTCAATTGAAGAGGACGATGATGTCAGTAAATTGATTGAACTGGTGCTGTCTTCATTATAGTTTTTGTTATGATAGTTTCGCTGGTTACCAATGATTGCTGAAAAATTGTCGTAGTTGTTGTCTTCAACATTATTAGCGCTACTGCCTTTGCTTTTCGAAGCTGCAGAAATTAGCATCTGATATTTGTCTTCTTCCACATACTCACTTTGTAGTCTGTTGAAATCCTCACTGCCGATAGACATCGCGGGCGAATTGGAGGACCGTTCATATAGGGCAATCATGGAGGCATCGTCATCATACTGGTCATCTTTATTACAATATGAGGTCTCTACATCCAAAAGATTTGAAGATACGAGACCCTTTGAGGTATCTTTGCTTTCACTCAAATTACTGTTAGATTCCGAGTTTAATGAAGGCTTGTTACTGGGCTTTGAAAAAACTATAGTGTGATTACTTTCTTTGTTGTGTGCACCACCATTACTAGAGTTAGTCGTTCTACTACTTTGAAAACTGGTATCAGCACTTTGCTCATGATGTGCAGTGATATCCGGAACAAGTTTGAGTTCATCAGAACTATCACTTGATCTATTAGGATTTATGTTAGCAGCGCTAGGAATACTAACAACGCTGGCAGCACTAGTGACCTTACTTTTACCGCGCATTTTGAGGGTTTCCTTAGCAATCTGTGGGTTCAGTGAATAAGAAGTACTGTTATTGTTACTGTTAACTGAAATTGAATCCATATTTGGGTCAGAATATTCAGAAGCAACGACAGCAGGGTATTCTGTATTGTATGTAGTTGTTGGTAAAATTGTTTTTTGGACATCTAGAGAGTCGTCTATTTTTTTAGGCTCGGTTCCTTCTTCATCTTTATATTCATGATAAAGTTTTGACATGGTGTGAGTAGGGGTGTCTATGTAATAGTTGTAAATTTCTTCAACAAGGCCAGTAGTTGTGATACTATTTGGATTATTATTGATGGACCCTTCCTCAATTCTGTCCCACCTAGATGCCTTTCCAAGACTGGATTTACGACTCAAAAGACTAGCTTGGCTCAATTTGTGTGTAATGTGATTATTGTGAAATGTATTATTATATGGTATATTTGGAGTGGGATTAGATTCAAAATCCAGAGAGGTGCTATTAATTGGCTCTTCTTCAGGTTGTTGAGCTTGATTATTATTATCAATTGCTTTGATATTATTTGAATTGAAGTTGGAGTCTGATTCTGCATTAGAGCCAATAGTATTTGAAATATTTAAAGGAGAATCAAATTCTGGCGACAATTTTTGATCAGGAGTATGAATTTGATCATGATCGTTGGTATTTGATTGAGTTGAGGACAGTTGTAAAGCAATTCCCGAAAGGTGAGTATTTCTAGTAGCTGTTGAATCGTTTTCGCTATCACGGAAACGATCAGGATCATCTGTCGCGGCCATATCATCTTGTGTAACTTTGAGTTTGGATTCTAACCCCTTTGAAATTAAAATCACTTCATCCTCCTCTTCCGCCTCCTCAGGTATTAGTTCAAGCTCTAATGGATTACGATAATCTTGGCCATTAAATCTGTTATCGGAATCTCCAAGACCATCACTTTTGACATTTTCTCCATCCAAAGCGGTACTTAATTTGCTGCTGTCAACAACATCAGTAACTTTTGGCACAAAACTCTCATTCATTTTTGTCTTTTCGGAATCAAAAGAGTCTAAGTGATGATTGCTTTCTTCATCATCAATGCTAGTATTAGTGAAGCTTTCATTTGTATTGTATATGAGATCATTTGTAGTTGTAGTGCTGTAGCGTGAAGGGGTTGACGTAATGCTGATGGTTGTTGGACCACTATTGGTACTTTCGCTAATACTAGAAATGATGTTTTGTCGAGGAGGCGTGGAGGTTGCACTTGATGGAACAACCGGAGTACCATTATTTAAAGAAATTGATGTAATGCTTGTGTTGAGAGGGATATTGCTTAATCCCTTGCTATTTGTTTGTTGTGTAATTACATATCTAGTTGGATTATCAGATTGAGATTTTAATGATGAATGAGGCGACGGGAAAATTCTTTGTTGTGGTTGTTGTACTTGAGTAGTATAAGGTTGATCATCATTATGGGGTTGCGGTTGATGTTGGTGCTCTTGTTGATGTTCATTTTGGGAATTAATTGCAGGTACAGCAGATAATGATGAAATCAGCAAATGATTTGCAGAATTATTATCTTTGTTGTCAACATTAGGAAGACTTTTATTGTTAGTATTGTTAGCACTGCCATTGTTGTCATTTAGTGAATAGTTGACGCGCGTTTTATTGTAATAAGACTTTGTGTAAGCCATTGGATTATACTTGGAATTTGGCGGGAAAAGTCCCTCCATTTCTTCAAATCTGGGTCCTAGAGGGAATGGCTGAAACGCTTCCCGTCTGTAGGCTTTATTTTTAGCAAATTTGTTGATCTGTTCCTCTGAAGCTTGCAACCGATATTCTTCAGGTATGAATTGCCAGTCAGGAACTGTTTTGCCATAATGGATAATGCGAAAAACGTGTAATTTATGACGATACCAATCTTTAAGTGTTTGGAGATCTCCAATTTGGTTGTTGGTAATGACGCGTATTCTTTCCCAAGTCTTGAATGCATCCATCCATACTTCCTCCGAAATGTCGCCATCAGGTGTAAATTGGGGATGGCAAGTTTGAAGTGAATGCATTATAGCTTCTAGAATGATGGATTCATAAACAAACAATGGTTGAAAATATTTAGGTGGCCCTGAAGGTTGAATCTGTTGTGGAGGAGGATTGTAATTAGCCGCCATTTCATTCCCATGATTATGGTACAAGTTGCTATTTTGTGGATTGTTTCCGGAAATTTCTAATGATGAGTTTTCATATTTTTGATTATTTGTTAAATCAGTATATGATTGTTGTTGCTGTTGATGATGGGAATTAGATATTATTGGTGATGAGGTTGATATTTTGTTTATGGGTATTGGCGAGATATCAACCTGTTCTGTGGATATTGCTGCTGTGACAATAGGTGGAGTTCTAACTGTGAAAAGTATAGGTGTTTGAGGTTGAGAAGATGAAAAAGAAGGAGAAGAGCGAGAAATTGGAGATCTAGGAGAGTGCGATTTGGTTGTAGTGGATTTATCTTTCTCAAAGTGTGGATCATTAGAAACTTGAGAAGTTTCTTCTTGAGTTATACGCTTGTCGTGCATCGATAGTAGGCTTTTGATCTGTGCAGAATGTTGCTGACCGTGTTTGATCTGAAAAGATTCTGTCGTGCGTTCTTGATATAATCGTACAGTGTTGTCCTCATCATCATAATCTAGATCGTCATCAAATAGATTGTTATCGCTATTAAAATTTGGCTGTTGTTGATTTATCTCAACCTGTTCTTGTCTATATTCATTTTGAACATATTCTAGTTCGTCTAAAAAGTGTATTTTTGACCGAAGAAAATGCTTGGTTCTTTTGAGTTGTAGCTTTAAGGATCTAGAAATCTGAAATCCTGGACGATTAGATCTTCGGTTTTCAAGAACTCTATCGATTGCTTCAAGATGTTTTCGTGGATCACCTGTGCAAATATCGTGTGGGGTGGGTAAGCTTTTCAGTACGATTATTCTGTTGAGTCTTACAAGCGTACAGTAGAAAGAAAAGTAGTTTTTGTGAAGGCAGTTATTGATGGAAAATATTAAGGACTCTATTACGGATTCATCTGTGACCACATCCAGGCCATCAGCCTCCATTTTACTGTTTGCCAACTGGAATTGATTGCAGTAGTTATAGATATAATTGAATGTTGAAAATAGTAGAACGAAGTAAGTGAAAAAAGAAGAGAAGAAGAAAAAAAATTAAATTAAAAATTAAAAATATATGTATTATATATCGATTAATTAGAAAAATTGTTAAACCACACAACAGGGTATTTTTCTCATTAAAATAACAGTAGCCAAAATATTGTTCAAATATATGATTGGCAATTGGATTAGATGATATGGGTATTATTTTTCAAATAATATTATTTATTACTATTATTGGTGTTTAAATATATAAAATAAAGGAGGACATGTTCGATGGAGACCAAAAAAAAATCTATAATTTTTGTCGCACTGCGTTTGGACATTGGTTATCATCAAAATTTTCTAAATAATATTGGTATTTTTATAAACCATTTGTAATTTATTAAACTGGTTATCGAACTGTAAATTTTCCAAAGTGAAATACTTTTTTTTTACTGTTTTTACTATTTTTTTTTCAGTTTAAATTCATATTCTAATCAAAATGTAATAAACCTCTTGATGTCCTAATAAATCTAATAATAGTATATAACTCTCCAATATCTACAAATATACATTCAAACAAGCCAAACAATAATCTTTTTTTAGTTATACTAAAAGTTCAAAAAAGGCATTTTGATCGCTATTTGGTTCAAAGGCGGATCGTCAGTTTAACAAAAAAATATTATTATCTGGTTATTCCCAAAATAGCCACTGCCTATATTTTATTATTCTAAAAAATACCTGTTTTCAACTGCTAACAAAGCCAGTTTTTTTTTTTTTTAGAAGAAGAAGAATTATACCGGAATTACAAATAAGAATGGCTGGTCTGTTTGTTTGTTTGACAAGTCCTCACACTTTTCTTTTATCACTTATTTGCACTGTGTATTCTACCCAATCGTTATAGATATTTAATATGAACTTATTGATCCCACATTTTAGAAACCAAAAGGAAAAAAATTAATACAACTACAAAAATCCATAATTGAACAATATCACGATAGAAAGAAACAATAATAAATGTGAAAAAAAAAAAAATACCCTGAAGTTTTTTGTTTTTTTTGAGAATTTCGTTAAAGATTATGTAAACATAAAAATATTTGAGATAGAATTACATGCCATTTTTGAATCAAAACAAAACAATCTAATCTCTTCTTCTGTAGTCTTCAGAACCTCTGTTTCTGTTTTCACGTGGTTGACGTCCACCGGTAGCAGCACGAGTAGCCTTCTTGTGGGTAGCTGGAACAACGGCTTCAGGAAGGTTAAGCCAGTTTCTGAGGTAAGTAACACCTTCATCAGTGAGGGTATAGTAGTAGTATTGCCATGAGAATCTGGTCTTGGCGTAACCTCTAGAAGTGAGAGATTGAAGAGCCTTGATAACGTAAAGATTCTTGGTGTCAATTTCTTCGTGCTTTGGTTGGTTAAAGTCCTTCTTAGCAACGAGAACACCCTCTATAAATTAACATTAACAAAATAACAGTTAGAATATAGTCTTTTGAAATATGAAAAATCGACGATGAAGTTTTGTTTGTCGAAAGAAAGATTTCTTGTTTTTTAATCAAATTTTGGTTGTTATAAGTATTAATGTTTCTAAAAAAGTTTGATCAATGTCTTGTATACGTTCATTCAATATTTGAATCTCAAAGTTAATCAGTCGACATTTCTTTCAGTAACATCAAAACGTATCTCAATTACACTCGTTCGCTTTACGTATTGACATTCAACATCTTTTTTTCCTTTATTAGTCGTTATAATCTTCAATTCCAAAAGTGACAAGTTGATGAGTTTTTGTTCTTCTCCAAAATCAGTCTTGATTTATATTCTCGTCGATCGATCCTTCGATAAAAAAAACTTCAAACGTCAAATAAAAAACCAATGATTTAAAAATAAATATTTACCAGAAAAGAGGTATGTGTGAATCTTTCTGCGGTCTTCAGTGGGAATCAACATGTTGGGCTGTGTGGGTGTACTACTCTTTTAGCTGTCTAGTCCTGAGTCGAAAGTCGTAAAAGGTGGAAAAGATAAAAGAAAATTCCAAAAATTTTTCCCTTTGGAAAATTGAGATTACTTTGTGAGAAGAAGCGTGGGAGAGGGTACGCTGCGAGGGAGGAGAGAGTAGCTAAGGCTAGCGGCAATACTCATACTCCTCACTATTTCCATAGTAACTCTCTTTGCATATATGCTTCTATACAAGACGTTTAACTCTTCCTAATTGGGAAATATCCATACATATTATGTGTAAATTTCAGAATACTATCTACTTTTAAGTGACAAGTAATAGGGTAAAACCCTAAAATATATTACCATTACTCTGATATTTGTTTCACTGTTTGTAACATATATTTAGTGTGAAGTAACTATATTACCTTAATATATGATAATAAACCGTTTCATTTATTTGTAATCACAACGCCAAAAACAATAAGTTAGCTATCAGATTTTTGATAACGATTGTGATAACAAAAATTAATTGCCTATATTTTTATCCTTTTTTTTTTTTTTTTTTTTTTTTTTTTTTTAACTGTATTGTATTGTCTGATAGCCACAATAGATTGATTTTTTTCTCTATGCTTTTTCTGTTAATACAATGATTAATTCATTATTGAGCTTATCTTTAACTTTTTGTAAAAATATTGTCTTGCAAAAAATATTAAGCTCATTACTGTTGATTTTGTCAAAGCAACATTTTTAACTTTTTAAATGTTGGTTTAGTTGTTGTGGGGTTTGTTTTAAATTTACTAGATGAGTAGAGTAGTTATATCTCCTACTTTATATTTCTTACTTAGGAAACCAATATACTAAAACTATTAAATTCTCTAAATTTATTCATTTTTTATTATGTCTGCAGGATATAATTATCTATATTTTTTTTTTTTTTTTTTTTTTT
>CBXB010000051.1:281794-309212 GCA_000817185.1 Magnusiomyces clavatus CNRMA 12.647
AAAAAAAAAAAAAAAAAAAAAAAATAAAAAAAAAAATAAAAAGAAAATTGCTTAAAATAATTAAATGAAGATAAAACTTACTCTAAGTTTTTCTTCAGCCTGAGCCCCCGTCAAGCCTCCTTTTAATACTAATGTCCAAAAAGTAGTATTATATAGGTTGTTGATATGACAATCTACTTGTCTCCAGCTTAAATAATCTCTTAAAGTTTTCTCATTAGGATACACTACCGCTCTAGCGTCAAATGTTGGTAGCATAGTAAAGTCTAACTTGTTGTTTTCATTTTCATCGCCATTAAAGTATTTCTCCCAAAGATGGTTGTATAGTGCCGTAAACGTACTAGCAAATGTAGAAACTAGTTTGGACTCTCGTCGCTCAAAAAGTTGACAGTTTTTGCGCAGCACAAACGAGTATTCATCGCTATCTCCATATGCCAATATTATATCACTTATTGATTGCATTAAACTTTTTGCTGTGTCGTTCATTAGTCGAAGTGCTCGAAGATCATTAGGCTTTTCAAACTTATACCTATCTGAAAATCTATAAAAAACTGGAATTAGTTTATATTTATTTTCACTCTAAAAATTATAGGTAAAGAAAATTCCAAATTTAAATTCCAAATTATCATTTTTTTTTATTTTTTATCATACCTATGAAATCCTCTTCCATCTACTCTTACAACTATCCACGTATCAGGCAATAGGTAATTTTCACGTTCAAAATTTTTGACATATTCATATCTATTATAGAATTAGTAAGCTGTTTTTGATTTATGAGCTTATGAAAAAAAGGCCAATCGCCTTGTAATATAATCATCTTACTTTGAGTTTGCCATGTTTTTAATTATTCTCAATGATTGTATACTTTTTCAAATCAAGATATTACTTAATACTTGTATTCTTAATCAAAGATCTCTAATAAAATGAAAAAAAAAACAGAAAAAACAAGGCCCTAACCCACACAAACTATGTAAGTGGTATCTCACATGACTGAAGCAAATTTTTTTTTTTTTTTCAGCCTTTTCGTTGAAAAAAATAAAACTGGAAATTTTTTTATTTTTTATTTTCAATCATTTTACTCGTTAAAGGTCAATACTTTTATACTTTATTACAGACTTTTTTTTTTTTTTTTCTTTTTTTTAACTATCAAAACTGTTTACATGGTATTTCTGTATTTGGAACAGTTTTAATAATTAAACAAAAGGAAATAGTCTAATTATAAAGTAAAAAAAAAAGTAAATAAACATACGAAATCTTTCACAAATGGGAACCGCATCGTTTCATACTTTGGAAAGGGAGAATTATTTCCGTAATCCTCCATCGGATAAACCATTTTATCCTCTGCTTAATGCTGCAGTATCACCTCATGTCGACTCTTTTAACGCTCTTCTAGATGGTCCAGATGGTGGTCTTTTAAACCTCGCTGTTAAAGATATCGGAACTAAGGTTGCTTTTGATACTACAAACACATCTGAGTTTCTCGGAAATAAACTTTCTTGTATGTACAATGACAATTTTCCCATATATTTTACGTTGTTTATTAACTGTTTACAAAAATATTTTATTTAGTCCGTATTGATAATGTTCAAATCTTGAAACCGGCCCCTAAGCACTTAGACAAATCTACAATTGACAGAAAAACATATCCAACAGAATGCAGAGAGAGACTAATCTCATACAGAGGTCGATTAATTTTACGTATGTGCTACTCTGTAAATGACGGCCCTGAAAAACTTGAAACCATTGACGCTGGTCTTATCCCTGTAATGGTTATGTCAAACCGCTGCAACTTGGAAGGTATGGCTCCAGCTCAATTAGTTGCACATCATGAAGAAAGTGAAGAATTGGGAGGTTATTTTATAATTAACGGTCTGGAAAAAATCATTCGTTTGTTGATTGTTCAACGAAGGAATCACCCTTTGGCAATCGTTCGTCCATCTTTCGCAAACCGTGGTAAATCATATACCCAATTTGGTGTTCAAATTAGAAGTGTCAGACCAGATCAAACATCACAATCCATTGTTTTACACTATTTGGCCGATGGTAATGTCACTTTGAGATTTTCATGGAGGAAAAATGAATATTTAGTTCCAGTAGTAATGATTTTGAAGGCTCTTGTTGAAACAAACGACAGAGCTATTTTTGATGGTATTGTTGGTGACGATACCTCAAACTCATTCCTTACTGATCGTTTAGAACTTCTTCTCAGATCTTACAAGTCATTTGGCTTGAAATCACAAAAGGATGCTTTGGCCTACCTAGGTGACAAGTTTAGAGTTGTTTTTAGAATCCCCAAGGACATGAGCGATGTCGACGCTGGTAGACACGTCCTTGACAAAATTATCCTCGTTCATTTACAAAAAGACAATGACGCAAAGTTTAGAATGCTTTTATTCATGATTAGAAAACTTTATTCATTAGTTTCAGGAGAATGCTGTCCAGACAACCCAGATGCTGCCCAGCATCAAGAAATTCTTGTAGGCGGTTTCCTGTTTGGTATGATTGTCAAGGAAAAGATTGAGGAATACTTAAACAGCATTCAGGACCAAGTCAGATCAGACCTGAACACTCGCCAAGGGGTTGACTTTAACGAACCAAAATACATGAGACGTCTTTTCACTCGTGTGAACAACAACATTGGCCAAAAACTTCAATACTTTTTATCAACAGGTAACTTGGTTTCCTCTTCAGGTCTTGATTTACAGCAAGTTTCTGGTTACACAGTCATTGCTGAAAAGCTCAACTATCATCGTTTCATTTCCCACTTCCGAATGGTACATCGTGGCTCTTTCTTTGCACAACTTAAAACTACAACTGTCAGAAAGTTACTTCCCGAATCTTGGGGGTTCCTATGTCCTGTACACACTCCAGATGGTTCTCCATGTGGTTTGTTGAACCATTTGGCTCACAAATGCAAAATTATTACAGAACAAGTTGACTCTTCAAGCATTCCTCAGGTTTTGACTGACTTGGGTGTTCTTCCACCAACGGCATTGGTATCAGGGCCAAAAGCTTGTGTCGTTCAATTAGATGGTAAGATTCTTGGCTGGACTACTCATGAAAAGGGCCGCAAAATTGCCGACATTATCAGATATTGGAAGATCAACAAACCTGAACTCAAAATTCCAAAGACTTTAGAAATTGGTTATGTTCCACCATCAAGGGGTGGTCAATACCCAGGTTTATTCTTATTCACTCAACAATCCCGCATGACTCGTCCTGTAAAGTACCTCCCAACCTCTAATGAAGACTGGGTGGGTCCATTTGAACAAGTCTACATGAATATTGCTATTACTCCAGACGAGATTGAACGAAATATTCATACCCACGTCGAGTTCTCACCTACAAACATTCTCTCTATTCTTGCAAATATGACTCCATTCTCAGACTTTAACCAATCTCCCAGAAACATGTATCAATGCCAGATGGGTAAGCAAACTATGGGTACTCCAGGCACTGCGTTAGTGCACAGATCAGATAACAAGTTATATCAATTACAGGGTGGTCAATCGCCAATTGTCAGGGCAAACTTATTTGATGAGTACGGATTGGACAACTATCCTAACGGTACTAACGCTGTCGTTGCTGTCATTTCTTATACTGGTTATGATATGGATGACGCCATGATTATCAATAAATCTGTTCACGAACGTGGGTTTGCTCATGGTTCTATTTACAAGGTTGAGCATATCAATTTAGATGAAAAAAGAAGAAGAGGTGATCCTATCACTATGCATTTTGGATTTGGTCCTGATGAATGGCCAGCAGAATTCAAGAGAATTTTGGACGATGATGGTTTGCCAATGATTGGCTCTATGGTCACAGAAGGTGACCCATTATGTGCATATTACGATGAGACTTTGGGCAAAACCAAATTTAGCATTTACAAGTCATCTGAAGTTGCTTACGTTGAAGACGTCAAGTTACTTGGTGACGAAAACGACTCAGAGTTTCAAAGATTCACTGTCAAGTTAAGAGTTCCTCGTTCTCCACTCATTGGTGACAAGTTCTCTTCTCGACACGGTCAAAAGGGTGTTTGCTCTCAAAAATGGCCAGCCATCAACATGCCTTTCACCGAGACTGGTATGCAACCTGATATTATTATTAATCCACACGCTTTCCCCTCCCGTATGACCATTGGTATGTTTGTAGAGAGCTTGGCTGGTAAGGCCGGCGCTCTTCACGGAACTGCTCAAGACAGTACTCCTTGGATGTTTAATGAAGAAAACAGAGCTGCTGACTACTTTGGTGAACAGCTTATCAAAGCTGGATACAATTACTATGGTAATGAGCCAATGTATTCTGGTGTTACAGGTGAAGAACTACGAGTTGACATTTACATTGGGTTAGTTTTTTACCAAAGACTGAGACACATGGTCAACGATAAATTCCAAGTCAGATCCACAGGTCCAGTTAACTCACTAACCATGCAACCTGTCAAGGGTCGTAAGAGACATGGTGGTATCCGTGTAGGTGAAATGGAAAGAGATGCCTTGATCGGTCATGGTGCTGCCTATTTATTACAAGATAGATTACTTAACTGTTCTGATTACACACAAACCTTTTTATGCACAGAATGCGGCTCATTATTAACGCCACAGAGATCAGTACCTAGAGTAGGAGGAAGTCCGGTTGTCAGGTGTAGAAGATGTGCAACCGACGCAGGCCGCGGGCAATCTAGTGACGATTTAAGTAGAGAAGTCTGGGAAGATGGTACTGGAAAGAGATTTAAGGGCGGTGATAAGATTTCTGCTGTTGCCATTCCATTTGTTCTTAAATATTTGGATTCAGAATTGTCAGCAATGGGTATTCAAATGAGATTTGATGTATCACCAAAACCATAGAGCAAAAAACAAAATAAAACAAGAAACAATAAAGTAGATAATATATAGATCTAAAGAAAACAAACAAATAATTCAAAATATTAATTATATTGGGACTAAACACAAATCAATTGTTGTTGCATTTAACAATTGCCTTTTTAAAATTTCCATTACATTATTAAGCGGCTGAATGTCAAAGTAATGACACACTGTGTAACAACATTATACACAAAATTTCAAACGTGGTCAATTTTTAAATACCAAACGGCAGTAATTAACCTAGGTACACAATTTTTTTTTCTCTGCTCTTTTCTTTTTCTCTTTCACTTTTCAAATATCTTTTAATTATTATTATTTTCAGTTATAAATTTCATCATTTAGAAAACGAATTCAATACCTTGTAAATAAAAGGAAACCCTTTAGGAGTGTCAGCTAGAAATCAATTTTGTTGTCGCTAATACTGTCACTTGAAAATTTCCACATTAATAAATATTTTCTTTTTTTTATGACTGTGCGGGTTTAGAGCCAAATTTCACAATTCAACAATACAAATACTGTCAACAGTTTTGATCCGATTGCGCCTCGTCGTATCCACATCATATTGCAAACTCGGTATTTCACACTTTCTTTATAGATATCAACGTCTCATCCACATATTTATATCAGTCAATTCCCACGTTTAGAAAAAAAAAAATAAAAATATACACATTTGAATTTATCAGTAAATAAAAAGTACCACCCCTTTTTGGATCAAATTTTATTAGAAAAACAAGAAGCAAAAAAAAAAATTCTAAAGAAAACCTTTTATTTTTCATGAGTGCGACAGAACAGATAGGGCTCGAAGAGCTTAGATCTAATAGCAAATCAACTTTACTAAACAACAACAAACAAACACCTTCAGCCCTCTATTGTACATTAACAGTTGAAGAAACAGTTGCTAGACTTCACACCTCCTTAGAACATGGATTAGATTCACCACAGGAGATCAACCACAGAAAATCTTTATATGGTCCCAACGAGCTTCAAAAAGAAGATGACGAACCTCTATACAAAAAATTTTTTGAGCAACTTTCGGATCCAATGATCCTTTTATTGTTGGGTTCCGCTTTTGTATCCCTGATAATGGGTAACGCAGACGACGCTATTTCTATTGCGCTGGCCATCATAATTGTAGTTACTGTGGCGTTTGTCCAGGAATACAAGTCCGAAAAATCTCTTGAAGCTCTCAACAAGCTTGTGCCTGCTACTGCACACTTATCTCGTGGTCCAGGAAATAATCACACAGTTCTGGCATCAAACTTAGTTCCTGGTGATTTGGTTCATTTTGACGTTGGCGACCGTATTCCAGCTGATATCCGCCTCACAGAAGCACTCGACTTGGAAATCGATGAGTCAAACTTGACCGGTGAAACTGAACCAGTTTACAAACACGTACACCCTGTAAAACCCTCTGACAATCCTTTTTCTGGAGGTATAGTGCCAATAGGTCAACGATACAACATTGCTTTTATGGGTACTTTAGTATGCGCTGGTAAGGGATCTGGTATTGTCATTGCTACAGGCCATGATACTGAATTTGGTTCTGTTTTCGACATGATGAAGGAAGTAGATGTTCCAAAGACTCCTTTACAAATGGCCATGGATCAATTGGGCAAGGAACTTTCTGCCATATCGTTTGTTATTATTGGCGTTATCAGCATTATCGGTTTACTTCAAGGTCGCTCAATGCTCGATATGTTTACTATCGCCGTGTCTTTAGCTGTTGCTGCAATTCCCGAAGGTCTTCCTATTATTGTTACTGTTACTTTGGCTTTGGGTGTTCTTAGAATGGCTAACGAAAAGGCTATTGTTCGTAGATTACCCAGTGTTGAAACCCTTGGATCTGTAAACGTTATTTGCTCAGATAAAACAGGAACCCTTACTCAAAACAAGCTTACTCTTACTAAAATCTGGACTTTTGGCATGGGCCCTGCTTCGCTCTCTAATGATGCATCTACACAAGCTAACAGCAAAAAACCTTGGTTTTCACTATCCGAAATGAACAACAACGCAATCACTCCTACTGCTGATATCACAACAACACTTCAAACAGCCAGTTTATGCAGTCATGCCAAACTCTCTTCAGAAACTGGAAAATACTTTGGTAATGCTACTGATTCAGCAATCATGGAATCTTTGAAAAGATTTGGTTTGGAAGATCTCAGAGCCACCCGTGCCACAATCTCTCAAGTTCCATTTTCTTCTTCCCGTAAATGGATGTGGGTTGCTTCTCACAAGGGTGATAGAGCTACTAGTTCTAAACTCTTTGTCAAAGGTGCCTTAGATAGAGTCTTACCAATGTGCACCAAATACCTAGACTCCGACGGAGTGACTGAAATCAAGCTCGACGCAGACGATGAACAGGGTAAGAACTCAAAAAGAAAGATTATCAGTGACGCTGAAATCGCCATGGCTAGGGAGGGTGTTAGAATTCTTGCTATTGCTTATGGTCCCGCAGACGATGTCCCAGTTGCTAGTAATACCCCACAAGATACCCCCACTAAGCCTACCGCATATACCCCTAAGGATTTGACTTTCTGCGGCCTTATCGGTATGTATGATCCCCCAAGACCAGGTGTTCAAAACAGTATTCGTCGTCTCTTGCAAGGTGGTGTCCGTGTCATTATGATTACTGGTGATAACGAAACCACTGCTGAAACTATTGCCAAAAAGATTGGTATCCCATTGATTGGTGGTGAAAGGTCTATAATGACTGGCGACACCTTAACACACATGTCTGTTCAAGAGCTGGCAAATTCCATGAGTTATGTTTCTGTTTTTGCTCGTACTTCCCCAGAGCACAAGCTGATGATTGTTAAAGCTCTTCAATCTAGAGGTGATGTTGTTGCCATGACTGGTGATGGTGTTAACGATGCCCCTGCACTTAAATTGGCTGATATTGGTATTAGTATGGGCCACGGCGGTACAGATGTTGCTAAGGAAGCTTCTGATATGATCCTTGTTGATGATGACTTTTCTACTATTCTCAGCGCTATCAAAGAGGGTAAATCTATTTTCACCAACATCCAGTCTTTTCTCAAATTCCAACTTTCTACTTCTGCCGCTGCTTTGGCTCTAGTTGCCGTTGCCACATTGTTAGGGACTGCCAATCCTTTAAACGCTATGCAAATCTTATGGATCAATATTATCATGGACGGCCCACCAGCACAATCCTTAGGTGTTGAACCAGTTGATGATAGCGTTATGAGAAAACCACCTAGAAAAAGAAGCGAGCGAGTATTAACAATGGAAATTCTTCGTAGAGTAGCACAATCATCTACAATCATTATTGTAGGTACCTTGCTAGTTTTCATCAAGGAATTACAAGACAATGTTGTTACTGCTAGAGATACCACTATGACCTTTACCTGCTTTGTCTTCTTTGATATGTTCAATGCTCTTGCTTTTCGGTCTGCTACCAAATCTGTATTTGAAAGCGGCTTTTTTTCAAATAAGATGTTCAACTTAGCTGTTGGTGGATCAATATTGGGTCAATTAGCTGTAATTTATGTTCCATTCTTACAAAAGATTTTCCAAACAGAAGCTTTATCCCTGAAGGATTTGTTCTTTTTGGTTTGTCTATCGTCAACTGTTTGGATTGCTGAAGAAATTCGAAAATACATTGCTAAGCGCAAGAGTTATGGAGGTATGAGAGGTTATAGTACTGCTGTTTGAAAAACAAGAAAAAAAAACAAAAAAACTGCTTTCTTTTATGAATAAAAGAAAAGCAAAAAACAAAATACAAATTTGAAAAAATAAACATAAAAAAAAAGCATTTTTTATTTTACATATACATTAACAAAGAAGAAACTAACAATATGCTCTTTTTTATCTACTCTTTCATTTTGTATAATAATTGTATATAAACATACATATACCATTTTATTTGGGGTTTAATTATTATTACACTTTTTTTTTACAATTTTTATTTTTAAAGTCAATGAAGAAATCGATAAAACTGAAGGAAAGTTTGATCCAAATAGCTATGTCGACTACGTTGAACGAAAGAAGTTCATTTAGTTTAGAATTTGAGAAAGTTTTTCTGTTGCTTTTTTTTGCATTTTTTGCATTCTTTTTATTTTAAAAAAACAAACAAGAGAAAAGATTTTGAAATACTCACTATTCAAAACTTTTTTTTTTATTGCATTTGTTTAGATTATCATGCGCTTTTTTTTAGCAAGAATTTGAGAGAGATAGAAAACTTATAGGAAAAAGTACACCCTTTTCAGAGAAAAGTTGCTTCAATATGGAATAGAAAAAAAAACAAAAAAAAACCTGTTTTATAGATTAATAGCTTTATGTAAACTTGTTTGCTTTATTCTTGCTTAATATATTATTTTAACAATCTATTATTGTTACAATATGTACAAAAATTAAATAACAAAATAAATTATGGGAAGTTTTATATTGGCTTTTTTTTTTTTTTTTTTTTTTTTTTTTTTTTTTTTTTTTTTTTTTTCCTCTCTCTCTCTCTCTCTCTCTTTATCTCTCTTTCTATGTATAATCATTAATATGTTTAGATGTGGTGGCAGCTGTTGCAGTCATCAACTTGAACAGATCTGTTAAACTTTTGAGTTGATGGAGGAACATCAATAGCTGGGTTCTTGGTGAAGAAATCGTTAGGAGTCAACATTAAAGACAACATCTCAACAGGCATGACTGGGAAATCCTCAACTCTTGGGTGGTGGGTCAAACCGAAAGAGTGCCACAACACGACGTCTTCATTTCTAACGTTTTCATTTCTAGAAATTGCATCCATAACACCGCCGTTTTCCCTTGAAGATTGATTAGTAAAGACACCGCCAGCATAAAACTCTTGGTCTCTGTACTTGGAGACCCAGAAGGCATGAGTAGCAAAAGCAGCACGGTCGTTTGCAACTGATCCAGGTTGTGCCATCAAAAGTGCAGTTGGCAAGGCATGCAACTTGTAGCCAACAGGGTTTCCAGAAATAGGGTTCTTTTTGTTTTCATTGCAGATTTTGATATATCTGTTGTTTGGAATGTCAACATCCAAGTATGTTGACTTTTCTACAAAAGTTCCCACATTATAGAACCCAGTACCCTTTGGATTCTTGGAGTCCCAAGGAGCCCGCTTGGTTTCATAGTAGGCAATAGAGTTTTCGTGTCCGTCAATAGCAGGATCAACTCTCAAGTTGAAAATGTGTTGGTGAGAAGAAGCCAAAACGCTTGGAGAAACAATGGTACCCCACTTGGACTTCTTGCCTGGGTCGATGTATTGGGTAGAAACGATACCGGTGGCTCTGATTTCCAACTTGATTCCAGCGGCTTGGTCAAGGTGGTAAGCAAAAAGGTACTCATAGTTACCAACAGTGAGAATGGTTTGAAGAACAAGAACACGTCTTCTTTGTACAACAGGGACGTTGGTTCTGTAGTTAGTGTGCTTCATCTGGACACCGTCATCTTGCTCGTGCATGCAAATGACATTCTTTTTGACAAAAACGTTGCCTTGAGGATCAACTAAGTTGCCGTCAAAGTACTTGATAGTACCCAAACAGTCACAGCCCAACTCCAATTCGTTGGCGCACTTACCACCACCGCAGTCACCGAAATCGAAAGCCATCTTTCTGTGGTGTGGAGGACGGGGATCACCATATGGAACACACATTTCGTTAATGGCAATACGATAGAAGGTACTTCTGCCGTCAAAAGTCATATTGTGGAGCACAAGCCCTTCTCTTGGAGTAAAGGTAACTCTGAACTTCCACTTTTGCCAGGAAACCTCGCTACCATTAATGGAGAAGGAAGGACCTTCTGGTTGGATAACATTATAAGGCTTCAAGTCCTTGCGAAGCTCTTTTTGAAGTTCTGGCAAGTACTCGCAAGCCTGGCAACTATCAAGAACGTTCTTGCCTTCTTGTCTAGTGTTGTAGTTGAACCCTGCCGAGTCATCGCTTTCGTCTCCAGTAGCACACCAGTCAATTCGAATCAACTTTCTTTCCAAGATATCCCAGACAGGGACAAATGGCAGTGGGAAAGCATAGATGTTGCTTTCTGGATGATTTGTTTTAGGGTCTCTGCAGTACATGAGCAACATCATGCGTCTGTCTGGGATGGCCAATCCATCAGGACCTCTTTCATCAGCACCGTACATCCAGCAATCAGTAGTGATGCAGTCAAACTTAGAGGTCATGCCGCATTTTTCAACAGCAGCCAAAAAATCAGGGTGTTTGAAGATGGCTTCAATAGCAATTTCATGTTCAACCATGTCAATTGGTGGATGGACTCCAAGAGGTTGCTGAACAACCTTTTGGACTTTTTCTTCAGTTAAGTTGATCCACATCTCACACACACGCTTAAGCTCCAAAACGTAATAAAGCATGTATGCAACTCTTGGTGGAGGAGGAATTGGGTTTCCGCTAGCTTCAGCAGCAAGATATTTTTTCATGTACTCTTTGGGCTATTACACATCAAAAAAGAAATTGTTAGTATATTATTTGACTAAGTAATGTTTAATAATACCTACAGGCTCATGACGTTCACCAGTCTTTATATGAATAGTTTGACCTTTGTAGTAAGCCTTAAGAATGGCAACAGCCTTCTTGAGTTCTGGAACAGTGATTTGATCAAGTGGGTGAGGAGCCATTTTCAATTAAGTGTTTTTGCAAATTAGAATTGTTGATATTGGAAGAGAAAAAGGTCTAAAAGATTATTTGATTGAGAAAGTGAGAGATTGAATGATGAAGTGATAATAAAAAAAAAGAAGAAAAAACTGAAATATTTGTTGAAAATTCATTTCTTAAATACCTTTTAAAGTTATATACACTTTTGCTTTTAAAAAACCAAAATCGACAATCGAATGTTATTTTCTTGATACAAATCAACTTTTTTCTGGGATATATTTGATATCATTACCATTTTTGGATTATGTTAAATTTTAAGCGAAGGTATGTATTAAAAAAAAACAAAAATTAAATATTCAGATTTAGTTACTGATTATACAGGATTTCTATATCAGTACCCGAAATGAACAAAAAAAATCAAAAGCAAATTGTAATCAGTAACATCTTAGTGTTTAAAAAATAGATATTAATTACGTTGTATTTTGTCAGCCTTTTTGAGATTGATTATACTGAAAATTCAAAGTAAGGTGATTTTTTTCCCGCAAAGAGTTCCTAAAACAGGAAGTTTGTTATATATTGTCGTTAAAGGTGGAAATATGTCCTAGTTAAAGAATACCGCTTTATGTCTTTTTTTACCAATCTGTTCCTTTATACAAACACTTTTATATTTCGTTTTGCTTATTGACACCACCAAAAATCTTCCAGAAAAATCTTTCAGATCTTGTTAAATTCCTCTCTAAGATTTCCTAATCTGTTAAATTTTGATTTTTTCACTACTAGCTATATCATTTCGTTTAATTGTCGATTGAAAATTATCGACTTTTGCTTTTAATGAAAATGATATAATCGTTATTGGTAGTATGCAATAAACTCTATTATTTTACAACGATTTTCTTTTATTATGCACAAAATAAATATATACAATAAAAAATCTCACCACTTTTATTCTCCAGGTTTTTATTTTTATTTTCCCTTACGAACTTACTCTAGGCCACTTCTTTTTCAAAATGGAAACTCGATTCTTTTGCCCTATATGAGGGTGAATGACTTATTGATTTTCGATTTTTATTCATTCTTATAAACAAAAGTTGTTCTGTCATATTCATCTTTGATTTTTAAACGCACTTTCTTGAAACTGCTTTTGATGGTCATACTAGTACTATTTAATATTACTCAAGGTAATGTGTAAGATTCAAACAAGAAAAATCTACCATATCTCTATTTTCATCTAAAGTGAAATTTGAAACTAGATTCAATCGTTTTATTGATAGCTATGTGTTTTATTTCAGAAGAAGAAGTATCGATTAGTTTAATTTGTAAGACTGAAAAATCAGGTCATTTTATTACAATGTTGATCTGTGTTTTCCCTTCATGTACAACAAATATTTCAGACATTATCATATTATATAATCGTTTTTTTTCTGAAAATGTTTATTTACGAATCACAGCATGTTTGGTTTTTATCTATTTTTTTTTTTTGTGATTATCCATTGGCCGATAATTCTTGATAACAAAAAGTTAAAGTCATCAATAGCTACTCATCTAGATATCTTCAAATTGTGAAAATATAGCAAAACAAAAGTCTGGTTGTAGTTACAATAAGACATCACGTAATGATAAAAAAACAACAGCATGCTTTTAATGATGTTTTGAGTTTCGTTAGTTTACTACTTATGACAACTACAAACGCCGGAGTTAGATCAAAATAATTTTCAAAATAAATCAACTGAGGTCTGTTAAATAATAGTTCTGATAGCTGCTTACGTCAATACTGTTAAACACAGTTGATGCCATTAAAGACATAGACAGATAAAAAGTTCTGTTTTTATTGCCAAAAAAAGTATGTCCATACAGAAATTAAAAACACCTCAAGAAAGTCAAATAGAACAAAAAGTAAATCAAAGCCCCTCCCTCAACTATCAAATGATGATTTGTTGAGGAAGCATACGCATGTTGATTACCGAGTAAGAAAACATACAGAAAGTCATGTATAATTTCAAAACAAATCTCAATTGTAGATATATTTATCAAATACGTAGTTGTAAATATCTAACTTTCCCACAATGAAGTTTATTTAACCGATTGATACAAATTGAAATTTTGATAATATATAATATAGCTAATTTATTTAGTTATCATTATTACATGACTTGTTCATGCTGTTTTTGTTCATAGATATATTAATATGCCGATAGTAAATGTCAGTCAATGATTTCCGTGATACCCCCTCTTTTCTAACCCAAAATCAATTCGTAAAGAATGATCGATATGTTAAATGCTATCAGAGGTGCTATAATTAATTGATACGTTAGAGCCATATATATTATATTGAGCGTCAAAAATAAGTACTTACGTCTCATAACAGTACGTGTAGCCCTAATCAAATTTAGCAGTTTTGTTTGAATTGAATCGTCTTGTACACCATAAACTTGACCAGATCCCCAACCAACTAGATTGATTTAGTAACATATGAATTAGCAATATTCAGCTTCGGCTAAATGACAATACAAGTATACTTACTTCGAGCAATGAATCGATCTTCACTGAGAATCGCAACTGCGTTTAACAACAGCACAGAAACTATAGAAAAAAAGGTCATTTACACCAAGTTAGTATGATATGAATAGTCAAGGTATAAAAATTGATACAGTGTCAATTTACGTACCATAATATAACAAACCAAACATTGTTGTATTGTTAACTTTGAATAATTATTAATTTGTGAAAATGGGGTAATGTAATTGTTTTCTTGATACAATATCAAAGAAAAACGCCAACGGTACAGAAATGTTGCAAAGTCATCAATTTGTAACCAAATCACATGATACAACAATTTTCAACAACTTGATTTTTCAAGAGTTCAAATAAAAGCTTTACTTAAAAGCCTAGTTGAAACCTCGTTTAAATTAAATTTTATTCATATTTTCTACTTTTTTCTCATTGTATAACAGTTGTTTCAAATAAATTCTAGCTGAGGTTTCAGAAAAAAAAAACAGGCCAAAGAGTCTAATATTAGCGTAAGCTAAAGCCAATTACACAGCATGATTTATCATTGCCTTTCAAGTATTAAAGCAATTAAATCTGAAAGAATAAAAATTGAAAGTTTATTTAAATTTTGAATAAAAAAGCTACTTTCTGTAGAGCCTGTTAATGGTTGGTTTTCTCTATCACAATCTCAGATCTCTAACATAGGAGATTGTTGTAAAGACAATGTAACAAAACATGTGACACAGGATGCAATTATTTAACGGTAGATCAGGCTATCATTTTTTGTCGTCATTTTGTTTATTACCTCTTCCTCACTGACGATTCATTTTCAAACCTCTTAATTTTTTTATTGATTATTCACACTGAATCGTACATATAGTTTCAGTTTTTTTTAAAAAACAATTCTTGTTTCAAGGACAAGAGATTGATACGTTACATTGATATGTCTGCAATCTCTTCACTTTTGTCTAGAACTAGACAAAGGCAGATATCTTTGATTTCCAAGTCATCCAATGCCTGTCATTGTCTTACTGCTTCAGGCCCTTGGAATTTAGCGATTCATCACCCTCTACTTCTTTCTCAATCAATATCGGTCAACAGATTTCATACAAAGTCTTCTTGTTCAAGCTCATTTCCTGATGGTCCAAGGCGCCTGTTTGACAAAAATGTGGCGCATCATCTTTCTCACAACCTTCACCATCCTAGATATTTTTCCATAGGTTCTTTCTCCAAATTAATAATCAGAGCTTCTACAGTTGCTGGGGGAACTATAGCAGGAGGAGCAGCCTATATCAGTTATAAAATTCAGGAAACCTCCTCATTTGCAAAAGAAAAAGTAGACCAAGTAACTGACTGGGCTTCAGGATTTTTGGATAATGCAAGGGAAACAGTTGATGAAATCAATTTACCAGACTTTCAAGGATGGTTTGATAACATAAAGCAAGCAGCGTCAGAGAAATTAAATAAAGCTTCAGAAGGCGGTGAACAAAGCGAGCTTAACGATGGTGTAAACAATGCATCTACTGGTGGCGACAGTGGCGGTAGTGGAGGAGGCGGGAATGATAGCACTGCTACTGCTGCTGTCTTGGGCAGTGCATTAGCTGTAGGAGCTGATGATACTGATGCACGAAAAGATTCATCTACAGCTGCAGAAGATCAAATCATGATTTTGACCAAAAAGATGATTGAAATCAGAGGAATTCTAAAAAAGATTGACCAATCTGATACTCTTCAGCTACCCTCAATTGTTGTAATCGGTTCTCAAAGTTCAGGAAAATCATCTGTATTAGAGGCAATTGTTGGACACGAATTTTTACCAAAGGGTAATAATATGGTTACTCGAAGACCTATTGAACTAACCTTGATTAATACCCCTGATTCAGCTGCTGAGTATGGCGAGTTCCCATCATTAGGAATGGGAAAAATTACCGATTTTAATCAAATTCAAAAAACATTAGTCGATCTCAACATGGCAGTTTCAGAAACCGAGGGTGTCTCTGATGATCCAATTCAGTTGAATATTTATTCGCCCTCAGTTCCCGATTTGACATTGATTGATTTACCGGGATATATTCAAGTGACTGCTCTCGATCAACCAGAAAGTCTTAAACAGAAAATTAACATTCTTTGTGAGAAATATATTCAACATCCTAATGTCATTTTGGCCATTTCATCCGCAGATGTTGATATGGCCAACTCTGCAGCTCTTAATGCTAGTCGTCGTGTTGATCCCCGTGGCGAAAGAACTATTGGTGTTATAACCAAGATGGACCTTGTAGATGCTCAACGTGCTACCAGCATTCTTAAAAATAAGAATTACGCTCTTCAAATGGGGTATGTAGGTGTTATTACTCGACCACCTTCAGGAGGCCTTTTCAGAAGATCTTCAAATCTTGGGACACTAGTTTCTCAAAACGAATCATCATACTTTTCTCAGTTTCCAGAATTTCAATCCTTAGATGTCGGAATCACAACACTTAGAAGAAAACTTATGACTGTGTTAGAGAGAACTATGGCAAATAGCTTGCAGCCAACTAGCGATGCTATTAGACAAGAGCTTGAAGAAGCAACTTACCAATTCAAGGTTGAATACAATGACAGAATACTTACTCCAGAATCATATCTCGCTCAGTCGGTAGATGCCTTTAAGCTGGCATTTAAAGAGCTCACAACTCAGTTGGGACGCAATGAAGTTAGAAACTTGCTCAAAAATGAGTTGGATCAGCGAGTTCTTGATTTATTAGCACAGAGATATTGGAATAAACCAGTAGACTTTACTCCTGTCACAGAGATCCAAGAACCACCTCTGTCAGAACTTCCCAATGCTGATCCTAATGACCTTTACTGGATCCGTAAGTTAGACGCTGCTACTTCTAGTCTGACTAAACTAGGTATTGGAAGGCTTTCCACTAACCTTGTTATCAATGCCCTAATGTCTGAGATGGATCGATTGGTTGATAGCACGAACTTTAGAAATCACCCATTTGCTAGAGAAACTATCTATGATGCTGCGTCTGGAATTTTAAACATGAAGTTCTACTCGACCTCAGACCAAGTTGAAAACTGCATCAAACCATACAAATACGAAGTAGATGTCGAGGATCGCGAATGGGCCAAATCCCGTGAACACTCATTCAACCTGTTAAAGGAAGAGTTAAGACAATGCGAAGAAGCCTATAACCAAATTCGAAAATCTGTTGGAGGCAGCAAGCTTAACCAAGTTATCAAATTTGTTGAAAAGACACGAAACGCAAGGTCAAACATTACTCCCGAAGAGGGTAGCGAAGCTTTTGGCTTTTCACAAGCGCTTCTTGCTAGAGGAAAGGAGGCCTTATTTCTCCGTGAGCGCAGCGATATTTTGCGCATGAGAATGGCTGCCATCAAGTCACGCCAATGCAAGTCGAAGGAGAACAAATACTACTGCCCAGAAATCTTTTTGGACGTGGTTGCAGACAAGCTTACACAAACTGCAGTTTTGTTTTTGAACGTTGAATTACTGTCTGACTTTTACTACAACTTTCCTAGAGAGCTGGACGCTAGACTGGGCCAAAACTTGAGTCTAGAGCAGATTGAAAGATTTGCCAAAGAGGATCCCAAGATTAAGCGTCATATTGAACTGCAACAACGAAGAGATTTATTAAATTTGGCCTTAGAGAAAATTGAAAGTGTTATTGAGCTTGAAAAAAATAGAGTTAGAGAAGGGTCACTGGGAATCCCAATGCCTTCTCCCAGTCTAACTGGTCCGCCGCCACCATCTGCCCTTGAACGATCTAGAAAGAGATGGGGTTCATAATAATTAATTGAAGATTTATTAATATAAGATTTTAGTACATTTTTATAGTTTGTGCGTATGTTTTTTTTTTGTAGATATAAAGAGACCAAAGAAAGAAAAAATTTTTAATAACTATAAACATATTATTTCTGTATTATTTAACATTATTATAATACAAATCTTTTATATCTTTAACTAGTAAGAAAACTCAATTGACCAAATTTAAGCGAAAACATGTACAGAGTTTATTATACGCGTTTTTCCTTTAGACGTGTAGTTGTCCTCTATTGTCTGTATTTACTTTTGTTTTTGTTTTGTGTAGTTTTGTCTTGATTTTTTTCATTTTACACTATTTTTCTTCTTCGACATTATCTAATTTCACAATTGAAAATTGAAACATTAATTAATGGCTTCCTTCAGTCATTCCATGGTCGACCAGAAACCCCCAAAAAAATATAAACTCAATGTCTCTACTTCAACTAATCAAAAGTTCATAGTTTTGGAATGTCCTCCTAAATATCTACTAAAACAAAGTTCTCATGAGCCTAACCAACATCTTTCAATGGCTCAGTATGGATATCCTTTTTCAGGTCCTTATTCTCCTTCAATAATCCCCTATACCCAGCCTTTTTTAAGCCACCATACTCATCAATCTACTGGCCTCTATCTTCCTCCTCCAATTTTTCAACACCAAAAACAACATTATTTCTCAAGATCCAAACCTACTCCCACTACTTTAAATCAACCTCCTAAATAACCACTAAAAAAACTAATGAAATGAATAAGACAGGCAAACCATTTTGTCCAACAGAAATATTTTATCTTTCTGAAGCCTCAAAAATTAGGATCTGGCTCGTTAATTCTCAGATTGAAATAAGTAGTAGTCTCATTAAAAAGAGATTTCTGGAGATTATTTAATCTATTTTGCAACAGGATTGGCATTCAACTATTCAGTCATTAATTTTGGAATAGGATTCCACAGCTTAGAAAACAAAGATAATTACAGTTCCTTTTTATCTATTTTATACAAAGCGCATAAAAAAATATATTGATACATTCAGCCCTGCAATCATTTTCAATTGTCCGAAAATGGGTTTTAGCGATGTACAAAAAGCCTTCCTCAAAGTTTCTCATTACATCTGTTCTCGACGTTTAGAACAAAATGCCAAAAACATCCAGTTCAAAGACAAAAACCAACAAGAAAAAGTTTCTTAGTTTATTTGATAAGTTTTCATATTTTAATAGTCTGACAGAAATAAGAAAATTGCATAGTGAAATGTTGAAACTTCTTAAGGATTCCAAACCTTCTACTGCTCCAGGAAAAAGGGTTACTGTTGAAAAGACTGTAAGGTCTATGCAAGACAAACAAGATATTGGAGAGTTTATGGAATATGTCAAAAATGTAGGGCAGTTTTGTTACTCCTCCTCCCGGTTTCCTCGATATAATCAGACAATGAGTAATTCTTCTCAAACCAATAACCTCACCAAAAAACATTATTAAACAACAAGACCCCTTGTCAATCAATCCAGAGTTTGATAGACTAACACATAGTCAAATAGCAAGCGAGAAAGAGTCCTTTATTTGTTGATGATAATGTTGCCCTTATTCCTGGAATTATTAGCAACATGTCGTTTGAATTCTATCACATGGAAGACTATGATGTCAAGGAGTTCTCGAACAAAAGATATGCAGTTTGTCATAAAAATGATATTCTGTTTGCTTATTTCTTTAACCTTGTAAAATCATCTAACTGTGAAGGCTTCAGGCCTGTTAACCATCCTGGTCTCTATGAAAGTCTGCATATATATATATACCTTTTTCACAACCTCCAAATACTACAAGAATGAACAGAGTTAATGGTACCTATTCTCAAGAAAATTACAAGGTCGATTTGTTGAACAAGACTTGCACTTGCAATAATTTTCAGCAACTTGAATATCCTTGTATACATGCTCTTGATGTCATCGCGAACAAGAGATACAAGGTATCCCGACTACTGCAGCAAAAGATACCGATTAGATTATGCTACAAAAGTCTTTAATGAATATAGCAAACGTCTTAACTTTACAAAATTTCAAATGTCAGAACTTCTATTAGTACAAAATCTTTTAAAAGACGATAAGCTTGGCAACCACAGTGGTCTTGGCAATATCTCGTCTATGCCTGGAAACGAGGATGATAAATATAATGATGATGATGATAATCGCTGCTACTCTCCTAATAAGATAAAATCATTGTTTATAAAGTAATTAAGTACTATATAAGCATTTATAGTCAAAAAGTTGAATTTTTTGTTGGTTTAATTTATAAATATAACTTTTATTTTTTAATATCTAATACAATACAAAAAAATTGAAGAAAAAAATAGTTAAAAATTATCAAACATAAAAAAAAAAATAAAAAAAAAAAAAATAATAATAATAATAATAATAACTGGAAGACAAACAAGTTTTGAAATAGCACATGATATTCGTAAAAAAAAAAAAAAAAAAAAAAAAAAAAAATCCCGTAACAGCATTTTATAATAAATTTTTTAAAGGCCGGAATGAAACATAAAAAGGAAAAATAAAAAAATAGCATATGTATGTTTGTGCGTGTGAGTTTATTATATATATTTTGTCATGACGAAATTTTATGTGAAATTATTTTTAGGAGTTTTCCAACCTCCGTTGGTAAAGGGTTCGCCTGGTCTAGTCATATTGCTTGTATGAATGTGAAGACTGGATTTTCGACTATGGCTAGGGTGTATACCCATAGATGACGGCTTTTTCTTCAAACCGGTATTCTGACTCTGTTCTTCTGCTTCATCTTTGGATGAAACAGACTCTTCACGTCCAAAATATAGCACCTTAATAATGTTTCCAAACGCAACAGCAATGGACTTAGTACCGTACTTGGCCACAGGACCAATGCATTGAATCAAAAGCTGGTCGTATGAAATGCTGTCTAATTCGCTTCCAATTGAATTTAGCCAATGGTTATTGTTTCCGTTAGAACAGGATGGGGAAACAGGACCATTCCCATCACTGCCTTTGTGCCTATGTCGAACATTGGTTATCTGAGTATTAGGAATGTCATAATAAGTAACTTGGCCTGTAGCTGACATTGCCCAACCTTCCCATGTCATATTCAACGTTGATCGTAAATCTTGCTTGCAGTTAGGTTGATGCGCTAATTTAGGATCATTCAACAAGCCTAATGACAATACATAATCTGACAAAATGTCCCAAATGGTTTTATGTTGATTGGGTTTGTAAGATGATGACAAACGAGAGTTTGAATGTGATTGATATGGAGATTCAGAGTTCTTTGGCAACAAACTCTTTGTGTTCCCTCCTCGTTTCCGTAGACCATTGGAAGAATCTGTTGATGCTGAGCCAAAAAATGAAGAAGATAAACCTTTGCTACTTGTTACTTCAGGCGCGATACTCTCTTCAGTTAAGTTGGATTCCTTTTTACGAACCCCCATAATCATATTCATATCAGTTGTTTCCCATCCTTCAACGCGATCAATCCAGTGTTGGCGTTCAGTTGTGGCCTCAAACCCCAAACATCTAGTTTCACGGGGATCACGTTCAACACGAATGCAAATACTGTTCTTAGCACGATTGTCAATGGTCAATGTATGTGTGATAACAAGTCCTTCATGCTCAGCATCTGAATATGCTATTGAAAAGGTGTCGACAGAAACACAGCCACAGAAACGACAATGTGTTGGTTGCGAGTGGAACGCCCTAAGTGATTGAGGTTTCAGGTGTCCGATTTGAAAGTGTTTGACAATGATGCCTGTTTGAGCGTCAAATAAGCAAGCATGAAGGGGTGTTGCTATTATGATCATATTGATTGCCGGAACTGGAACCATCGAAACAAGCTTCTCATCGAGTATCTTAGGTCTTCGAATAGGAGGGATATTTGATGCTGCGTTCATGGCAGCCATACGACCTGGACGAGTTGGCATTCTTGTCATCATGGCCTGAGGTGCAGGAATAGGTTGTGGTTTGTATTTTGATAAATCGTGCGCGCCACCAGGAGTATGGAGTAAATGCAAGCTAAGTTGTAATGGGGATTCCTGGATTTGAAGGCGTCGAAATTTCCACGAAACTCTGATATGAGTGCCTATTGCTATTTCATTTTCGCTAGAGACACATATAACACGCTCAGGAATCCTTGGCGTTAAAAGTCTTCTGGCATAAGCAACATTTGATGTTTTGCTGGGAAAGTCGATAGGAAACTGTGATAGTTCACCCTTTTCAGAAATAGAAACAACTTCACGCGTTTTGGTTACTACAATTAAATCAGAGCCGGAGAAAAATGTTTCAATTGGAGTATAGTTAAATGCCGGCTGATCTTGCAAGTGATAAAGAAGTACGTGGTTTTTGTAATCCCAACAGTGAATGGCTTTAGCTCTTGAAGAAAAAATGGCAATAACGGAATTGGCTGGATTCAACATTAGTCGAGTGACAGGCCATAGTTCGTTGGGTAACGGAATGGGTATTGGCTTTACAGATCCATTTGAAGCTGTAGATGATGCATTCCAAACGCATACCTTGTGATCCAAAGATACTGTTGCAATCGCTGGCCCTTGGGTAACCACCTGAATAACGTCCAATAAATGAAAGCCAACAAGATCTTTTGAAGAAAACTTTACAGTTTCTCCATTGTTTTCCTCACGAGCCTCTTCCTGTCTTTCTGATGGGGGAGGAAGCATAAATTTTAAAATCACTCCAGTGAGTGAAAGAATAAATGCAATAGAGGCAACCAATTCCAATAAGACATTGAAAGACAATATTCGGATAAAGTTGTAGAATGTACCTAAAATTGAGGGTCCAATGAAAAATTGGATGTCTTTGTTGGTAGCTGTTTGTTTATTAGGATGGGCAATCCGGAAGCCCTGTATAACAATTGGCTCATAAAGTTTAATGTAAGAATAGTTGGAGAGTATTTGAGCAGTAGACGCAAGTTTACTGAAAAAAAATGGTAGTTTACCAGAAGAGTATATGTGACGCTGATTGTCATCAGTAAAGTACGCCCATGTGTACAAAACAATCAGAGAAACCAACAAAATAAATCTAGAAAGAGAAATTCTTGGATGATAGTAGATATGTCTAATATACCGATATTGCTTTTTGAGAGGTTTTGGAAGCCTTTCGGGAATGTTGTAAAGCTTTGAGTAAAACGGTCTGTTTTCTGATTTAGTGGATAGTGACAGGTTTTCTGATAACAAGTCTTCAAGCTCAACGCGACGAAGGTCAACAAAAAGTACCGCAATAAAATAGGTTGCATGCAAAGCCAAGTCCATATAAAGAGCAATCAAAGTAAAAATGCATATATGCTTTATTTGCGAACACGCGGGGGGAAAAGGCAAGCAAGGAAACAAAAGAAGCACGGTATTGACCATAGTGACCTTGAGCGTCTGTTCAAAAGATGAAGCAAATCCAGATGATATTCGCGAGGTTGGTGAACTCTCGCGTGCTGTGCGGGAGACTTGGTTCAATAAGCGAGAAATATTCTCAATTCCAGATATAAAAATAAAAATGGGTATAATGAGAAAATGGCGGATGCTTTCATGGGAAAAGGTTGGGAAAAAGTAGGAAGTTAATGTAAAAGAAGAAAACATGGCAAGGTTTGTCTGTGCAAAAAATGCAATAAAAAGCCCAATCTTAGAGCGCACTGACGACACATCCCACGAAACAATCACGTAGATTGAAAGCAAAAAGTAGCATATCAGGAAATTGAGCCACGGGATTGGGCAAAATGGAAGCAGCGAAATAGAGTGAGATTTGATGATGGCTGCTAATGAAGATTTTTTGTTTTGTTTTGAAATTGGTATTGAAAAAGAGTATTGATGTGGCAAAGGTTGTGAAGAATTTGATAAAAATTTTTGAACCGACTTTGTCCAATGGTCTTCATCCGATGGATCGTCGTAAAAATAAGAAAGAAGTAGTCCTGAAGCTACCAATTCTTTGAAATGAGGGGGTCTTGGAAGATATAAGACTGAAGTCAAGGAAGAAGATGAGCTTGACTTTGATAATTGAAAAAAATCATCATTGTGAGAGGGAGGGTGATAATAATGTAGATAGGGTATTCTATCTATGATTGTTGTTTTAGTGCTTTCATTCGAGAGAGAATTGTACAAGCCATTATTATTATTATTACTATTATTTTCATTAGAATTTATTTTATTATTATTGTTGTTTTTGTTGTTTATTGATAGTTTGTATATTGATTTTGATTGAGAATTAGAAGTGAGCTCATCTATTAAAGGCTCAATTGAAGCAAGTAGGTCTTGAGACAGAGCATTAGAAAAATATGGGGGTGAAATATAAAGCTGTTTTACAGATATAGTTGAGTTTTCATTTAATTGAGGGTTGAAAAAAGGAGAGTCTGGGATGTTTGACTCTGGTACATATATTGGTTGGTCTAAATTTGTTACTGGGAGTGAGACCGTCAGTATTGTATATAGAAATGGATATGATAAAATGAACGCTATGGATGAAGGCCATATTATAAATTTTCGAGGAGAAGAAACCACTCTATCGACAAGGCCTTGTAGATGCCGCTATAAAACAAGATATTAAATGTTAGTTTACGGGTAAAACAGTTAGTTGCAATGCTTTAAATGAAAGAAACATACCATTATAATATTTTGAAAAAAGATAAAAAAAATAAAGAAGAAAAAACTATCCGCACATAGAAGTTGTACAAAAGCTATATGTGAATATATATGAGATTATCCTGAGATTATCAATTGATGATTGAAAAAAATATTTTCAAAAAAAATTAAAATAAAAAAAAGAAGTAGGAGGAAGGAAAAAAAAAAAAAAAAAAAAAAAAAAAAAAAAAAAGTGGATGGGTATAACGGATGAAAATTACAAAGAACACCAAAACTACCGCCTAGCAAATTGATGAATTAAACAAAATTTAATGATTCAAAAAGAGATGTTATAAATTATTTTGGTCAGCTAAATTGTTTCTTTCGTTTTAATTTTTTTTTAAAATATCAGGAAATCAAAATATCATGAAAATCTTTGCGATAACTTTAAAAAAAAAATTGACTTTTTTTTTTTTTTTAAGGAAGGCGATACGTTAATATATGACCGGTTAAAAAGACTATTATTAACTGTATCGAAGATTAACTTTAGATAAGAATAAAAGATCAACAATACAATCCAATTACAAAAACAGGATGTAGCGATGATGATGATGATGAATTGTATATCGACTGAATGGAAGTAATATTAGAAGAAGAAGAAAAAGTATATAAAAAAAAAGCTGTTGAGAGAGAGGGTAATACCAATAAAATATTAATAAACTAGAGACGGTTGGTGGTGATGAATTGGAGGAGAAAAAATAGGGTATATGAGAGCATGTACAAAATTTGTTGCAGCAGTAATAACGGTAGGCCAGTAGACAACCGAAACAGTAATACAAATAGTAACAACAATTTATTTTTTATGAGTTGATATTACGCTTTGTGTAACGTATTTTTTTTTACGATGTGTTGTAATTTATCGATAAAACCAAATTGTGAAAAAGTTTGATTACAAATGCCTCGGTAATAATTACTAATAAAGCATGAATGTTGTTTTTTCTTCCATGACCTTCCACAGATTTCTAGCAGCCAGCAAAACAATCAATGATTAGAAAAAATTTTTATTTGTTGTGTGGCTCCTCTATAAAGCCCTTATTGCTACTCGATTTTGCAAAACCACTCCAAGTTATCATAAAAAAATCAATAGAAAAATAAAGAAATTTCTCACAAAATAAATCTAGAAATTTACTGTGATTTTTGACTGTTTCTTATAAATAAATCAAGATCTGCTCTTTTTTTTCCTTTTGTTTTGAAAATTTTCCTTCTTCTTTTACTTGATTTCTAATATCTACAACTATTTATTACTGATAACTGTTATCGAAGTGTGTGCTCTAAAACACCTGCGAAACAAAATAATATATACCGCCCTAAATTTCTCTATCACTACTCTAAACAAAAACAAAAAATAAAATTTAAAAAAATTTTTATTGCTTTTTTCGATCTTAGCCAACAACCATCTCCTTCCCAAAAAAAAAAAATTAACACATCAACATTCATTAAAAAAAAGAAATGGTTGCTGAAACTGGACTATACGACATCCTAGGAGTTTCTCCTACGGCCTCTGATGCTGAAATTAAAAAAGCATATAGAGTCAATGCCCTAAAATATCATCCAGATAAAAATCAACACAACCCAGAAGCTGCTGAAAAGTTTAAAGAAATTTCTAATGCATACGAAATCTTGTCTGACAAGAGCAAAAGAGAAATATATGATTCATACGGTATGGCTGGTCTGAGTGGAGGCGGTGCCGGTGGCGGTATGGGCGCTGAAGATATTTTCTCTCACTTCTTTGGAGGTATGGGTGGCTCTATGTTTGGAGGCGAAAGTGCCAATCAGGGCCCTCGTCGCTCTAAAGACATTGTTCATGCTCTTAAAGTCACATTAGCCGATCTCTACAAAGGAAAGGTTTCCAAACTCGCTCTCAAGAGAACAATCCTATGTCCTACCTGCGACGGTAAGGGAGGAAAAGAAGGAGCTATCAAGAAGTGTGCCACATGTAAGGGTACTGGTACTCGTTTCGTCGTTAGACAAATGGGACCAATGATTCAACGATTCCAAACATCATGTTCCGACTGTAACGGTCAAGGTAACATCATCGATCCTAAGAACGCTTGCCGCGACTGTCACGGTAGCCGCACTACTGAAGAACGCAAGATTCTTGAAGTCAAGGTAGAAAAGGGTATGGTCAACGGTCAGAAGATTACCTTTAGAGGCCAAGGTGACGAAGGTCCAGATATCATTCCAGGTGATGTCATTTTCGTCATTGACCAAGCTCCCCATGATACCTTTGAAAGAAAGGGTGACGATCTCTACACCAAGGTCAAGATTGACTTACTCACTGCTCTTGCAGGAGGTACTTTCACCATTAAGCATTTGGATGATACCTACCTTAAGGTTGAAGTTATCCCAGGTGAGATTATTACCCCTGGCTGCAACAAGGTCATTGAAGGCAAGGGTATGCCCAACTACCGTCACAACACCAGCTACGGTAACCTGTACATTAACTTTGAAGTTGAATTCCCACCACCATCTGCCTTGTCTGATCCTGAGAAGCTTGCTGCTCTCGAAAAGATTTTGCCTCCAAGGCCTGTTCTTGATCTGCCAAAGAATGCTCCTGTCGAAGAAGTTGTTTTATCAGATGTAGATCCTACGAAGGTAAGATCTGCCACTGATGCTGATTATGATGAAATGGATACCGATGGTGGTGAACCAGGGGTACAATGTGCTTCACAGTAAACGAGGTAAAATCAAAATTAAAAAATATATATATAAAAAAAAAATGTTTTTTTTAAGTAAAAAAGTGCATGACTGATTGTATAGAGGTAATTTACGTCATTTTTTATTGTTTTAATATAAATCTTGTTTTGTAAAATAAACATTACATTTAGCTTGTACAATTAATTGAAATAATTCAATGTTGTTTGTTTTCTTTATTAGTTCATAACTTAAGTAATTTTAATATTCTAATTTGAAAATACTTTATGGACTATATAATTAATCAGTTCTTTTTTTTTATATAAGAAAAGCATAAAAAGCAGTAAATTTGGAATGATCATTAAATGTTTTTAATTTTTTTTATTATATATTTCTATTTTTTTTACATATATTAAATTTTATTCAAGATAT
>CBXB010000052.1:1025-16146 GCA_000817185.1 Magnusiomyces clavatus CNRMA 12.647
AAAAAAAAAAAAAAAAATATATTTAAAAAGATAACAACTAAAACGATAGATATCAAAATTTCAAGGTTTTTTCAAGAGATGATTAGAAACAGAATCAAATAAGCAAGTTATAAAAAGAAGAGCCCTATGATGATGATTAAAATTGTGAGGTTATTCAAAAGTTGAGAGAGAAAAAAGAAAAGATGCGGCTGTACGGCTGTGGCACGTGATCATATAGAACAAAAAATTTTAATTTTTTACCTAATTTTTTTATATCTGAAAAATTATTTAGATAAAAAACACTGTATTTTTTACCTTCTTTTGATAACTCAAATAAAAACAAAACATTACTTTTATAAATATCATTGATAAATATGGCCAAAAAATCAAAAGAATCAACAAAGTCCTCAAAAAAGGAGCCAATAGTTGAACAATCCGAAACCTCGGAAAACAAATCATCTACAGAAACTGCATCTCAAGATACTACTGCAGCTTCAGGAACAAAACCAGTAAAAAGAATTGCTGACCTTCCAGTGTTTAGAATCATTACCGGCTCATATGAACATCAGCTGCTATGTCTTTCATTGACTCTTTATAACGATGGACCAGTTTTCACTCCAGTGTTTCACTTCACTCCGCATACACAGTCGATCCGTTGCCTCGCACAGTCAAAGCGGTACCTAGTCAGCGGATCAAACGACGAACACATCAGAATATACGATCTCCAAAAACGTAAGGAGCTCGGTACTCTTATGAAACACGAAGGAAACGTTACTGCGCTCGAATTCTTTGATTCAAAGTGGCTTCTCTCTGCCGGCGACGATGGTAAAATTTTTATCTGGCGTACATCCGACTGGGAAGTTTTTGGTGAGCTTAAGGGCCACCGCGCTGGTGGTATCAACGATCTTGCTATTCACCCCTCAGGAAAAATCGCGATATCTGCAGGAAACGACAGAACTTTACGACTATGGAACCTCATGACTTGTAGAAAAGCATCAGTGCTCAAGGTGGGCAGAAACACTCCTAGAAAGGTACGATGGACATCAATAGACTCCGACGACGCTGCACATTTCGTTGTAGGATTTGATAAAAGGATTCAAATTTACTCGTCACAATCAGCAAAGGTTGTTGGCAGACTCTTTAATTTTAATTCAACTCTTCAGCATATGGAAGTTTATACTTTGGACGGCGTAGAGTATGTTGTAACTTCTCATGATGACGGCAGTGTTATTTTCATACCCTTATCAGAGTTTTTAGTAGAAAGCGAAAATGGAGAAGAAGAAAACGAAGTTCAAGACATATCCATTGACTCATTACCTGCATCATCATTCAAGCTACAAGGACACGGTAATCGTGTTAAGCATTTCAATTTCTTTTTCCACGAGCCCACTCAAACCCATTTCCTCAGTACAGTTTCGTCTAACGGCCAACTTGTTATTTGGAACTTGGAGAAAAGCGTTCGAGATCAGGTTGCTGTATATGCTACCGGAAACAGACTCAATTGCTGTATAATTGTTTCTGATGATATCGAACAATTTGAAACTATGAAGAAGCGTCGCAGAATCAATGATGACGGCGAGTTTCTCTCAGACGCTGAAAACACAGACTTTTCTGAGGCGGAAAGTGAGTTTGAACTTAACGAGGAGGAGATAGACAAACTGAAGACTCAAAAACTTGAAAAGAAACAGAAAAAAGCTAGCAAAAGAAAATCCAAAAAACCAAAAGTAATTGTAGAATTCGAGTAATTTCTTTCTACTTAGATATAGATGTAAAAATATAATAATTAACTTGATTAAAATTCATTAGACAATATTTATTACCCACATTAAAATCATAAATATCCATAAATATAGTATACATAAACACATAAAGTGTAAAAAAAAAAAGTAACATCTTTTCTACACTGCTTTTTTATATTCGTTATTTTTTTTAAAGGAAAGATGTATCAGAAACACCTGCAGTTGGAGGGTGAGGTGGGAGTTGAGGCATTGAGCTCGATGCATTGGGCAGGTTTGATTTGTCCCCTGTTGTAGTGGTTGTAGTACCAGAACCATATCTTTCGTTGTACATTGGACATGCCTTGTTTGTTCGAATATGGCCAATAGCACCACAGGTTGCACACTTCCTAGTTGTTGATTTGCCTTTACCAACACCTTTGTTACTCTTCTTTTTGTCTCCAGGAGCAGGCATGTTCATCAATTTTGGTGGATCAAGACCAGCCTTCATAGCTTTGCGAACCATACGTCTATCTTTGTTGCGTTGAAGTTTAGCAAGTTCTGCTTCCAAAATCTTGCGCTTTCTTCTGTTGGAATCGTCATCATCTGTAGGTGCAATCTGATCAGTTCGTTGACTAAAACAAATAAATAAAAATAAAAAAGTTAGTAAATTAAGCAAGTGTAGTTATTTCACATATTAAAACATACGCCATGAGTTCATCTTCTAGTTTATGTCTGCGACTGACATATGCACGTATTAAATTTCTGTCAGTAATGGTTTCAACTTCTCTTTGCAAAGTTCCATTTTCATCGCGTCGGAATCGAGTGATTCGTAAAACTTTTGATTGTTGAGTTGCTGTAGAGTTGTGGGAAAATAAAGAGTCTGTATCAGTCTTCATGGGTTGTGGTGTGGGAGCTACAGATTGATTTTCTGCTTCTTCACGTTTCATGTCAGCTTCATCCCAAGTTAAATGTTCAATACTAGGATTAGAAAGTGATTTTGCTTGAGTATACCAAATGCGTTTGATTTCTTCGTCGTAGGCCTTTTGCTGTAAAGCGACGTTGTAACTATGGCCACCAAATTTTGACTTGTCAAGTCTTTCGTTGACAGACTCTCCCATGGCACGGAAACCACCCTTCATTGAAGTCCTCAGAAAACTAAACGCTTCACCACTACCAGAGGGATCACCTTCACCGTGTAACTGTAGCATGGCCTTGCCCTGGGTAGCATTAATAAAGTTTCTGGTAATGTTCCAAGGAGCCAGCTGCTCTTCAATACTCATACCTTCACTTTCTTCACGATCATCTATGATTGTTTTCCCGTAACCAGCATCTTCCAAATGTTGCTGGCCAACTTGCATGGCTTCCAATAAGGCAATATCTTCTGGAGAAATCATTAGTCTGATGGCTTCTTCAGTAGGCAAAGGTTCAGAAGATTTAATTTTCCAATAACCTTGGTCTTCTCCAGTTCTTTGAAACTCCATAAACTCTTTCAAACGTTGTCTGTTTTGCATTTCATTGTGATCAGGAAAATGTGGAGAAATGTCCCTAACAGCAATTCTGTGTCTTTCGCTCTTATTGAGCAATCTAAAAACAACCATCTTGAGTCGATTTTTGCTTGCCGTGGTAACTTTTCGTGAATGGGGGCCAGGAATTGGAGTTACTGGAAAGGTCTGGCCAACAGTGAACAGAAATGGAATGGATCTCAAGAAATATCTGACTCCCTGACCACCACCGGTTGATCTTATAAGAACAAAGTCTGTGTTTTTGGGCTCATGTCGAAAAATTGGAGCTCTAATCATTTTGTTGTATAGGGTAGGAACAACGTTACCAGGTTCAACGTAACCAAAGTTCCAAAATGCACTTTTGTCTTCGACACCCAGGACATTAGTCTCACCAGTAGGAAGCTTTGGTCTTGTGCGGTCATCAGGACTGGTTTTTCTATAGTAATTGATAATCTTATTACCCATACCAAAGTTTGACAAAACAAGAGGAAATTCTTCAGAATATTCCAGCAGAAAAAACTGAGCAGAATCACCTAATGTCAAATCAGTAGTTTTTGCAAGTAGTTCAGTAATTGGCTTGCCCTTATCTCGCTTCTTTTTTCTTTGCTTGATTTTCGAGAAATGAATAACAGTGTTTGGCTTGATATGGAAAGCGGGTCTATGAAATGAGCGCATTTGCGCTTTCGAAAGCTTAACCTTGTAATGAGGTGACTGCAATCTCTGAGCAACCATTGAGTGATCAATAGTGAGATCACTGATAATGCTACGAATCTTGGATTGATGATTTTCTTTAAGAAGGTCATAAGCACGATCATTTGAAATGTTGTATCTTTGAAGAATATTTTTTGTTGGTCGATCTAAAATCTTAGAGGAAGAGCCTGAACCAAATGAACCAATCTTTTGACTCATAGATTGTGTATCATCGGTAAATAACAACATCGGATCGTTCATATCTAAAACAACCTTTGATTTATCAAACTTGAAAACACCTTCAAAAAATCCTTCTTCCTCCTCTGAGTCGTACATATCTGGGTGATATATTTTGATACGTTTTGAAGGCCGTATAATTTCTTCAATGTCATCATCTTCGGTCTTTTTGGTACCAAGGGTATTTGGCTTAAGGGTAGTTGTCCGTATAGGAAGATTACCTTTTACCTTGTCGTCAATATCGCTGTCGTCATCGCTATCACTATCTGAAAGAGAATTTTGATTAGTTGAAGAAGATTTGGTTGTAGCTGCTTTAGAGTCCTTCATTTCAACATCTGAATCTGAGGAATCTTCCCACAGGTGATCCAAGTTCCAATCCGCTGTTGCAATCAAAATTTCTTCTTCAAGGCGTTTCGGCGATCGCTTGTGCTGTTCTAGTTTTTCCAAATCTTCAAGTTTTGGATATCTGGAATCCGAAATAGCTGCTATTGTTTGAGGTGTAATTTCAATAGTATGGCCATAGTAGGTGTCTTCTTTGCGTGTTGAAACCGATCGTTTGAAAATGACTTTTTGGTCAGGCTCTACTTCTAAATTCACCTTGCTTGGATATAGAGGCTTGGGGTTTTTAGGTTTGGGCAATGCCAACGTTCTTCCTTTTGGTCCAAATAATGCATTCATGTTAAGTCTCTTACCCACTCGGAAGTCAGGATAATAAGCCTCTACAATGTCCTCCTTGGTCGGATTATCTGTAAGAGAGCGAACTATTTCTGTTACTGACAAATTATGGCGTTTCCTTTTACGCCTTCTCGCTTTTGCCTGTTCTTCTGCTTGCATTTTCATCATAGCTGCTTGCGCATTGGTTTGGTCTGTATGTGAAAGTAAGTTAGAATTGTTTATGTCAAATGCGGTCGTAGCAACCGCAGATGTGTTTGAGATATTGTTTGAGGGTAATCCTGTACCAGGTAATGTTATACTCGTATCCATTCCTGAGAATAGCGAGCTTGTGTTTGAATTTAGTACGTCATCTCCCAGTCCAAACGGTACCGGCCCTGGTAATCCAAGTGCTGTTGGTAAAGAAATATCGCTGTGAATATTTGTAGATGATGTTGTAGAAAACTGAGGTAGTCCGTTGAAGCTAGTGAAGTCTGTATTAGATATGCCCGTTACTGGTGGAATTGGAATGCTATTTCCAAACCAATCGTCATCAAATGTTATTTCGGACACAGCTGCTGCATAGTCACTGCCTACACGTTCTTCTAAACTCTTTTCGCGCTGAGAACTGTACAATACGTCATTTCCAAGTGAAAAAAAGTCGTGTGTTAGAGAAGTTTCTTGCATAGATACTGATGTTGTAGGAAAAATTCCTTGGGCCGGTATGGAGGAACTGGGAATACTAGACGATACTGTTGAGTTTAGACCTGGTAATGATCCCACTGAAGTACCAAGGGTTGAAGACGATACAGTAGGGAAGGAAGTCGATGAAGATGAGGGGGTAAATAAATCATCTAGATCCATGTTATCTTTGTTTTTTCCGTTATATTGTTTCATACCTGTCAGATCAGTCGATAGTGCTGGTGCAGAAGTCTGGGACTGTGGACGCGTTGATGATGAGGCATCTTGACTGCTATCATTGTTGCCACTAGGTTCCTCGTCTGGAAGCTCCTCATCTGAAAGTTCTACATCTTCATAATCAATAGCGTCTTCGGCGTGTTCAATTGCACCGGAGTCTTTTCCTGAGCCTCGAACAGAACTAATTGCTTTTTCAAGGTTGTCAAATCCTCCAGCAATAAGAGCTTCATAGTCGTCATCTCCATCATCAGACATTTTTAATAAATATGTATATGGGTAGAGTTGTTTTTTAAAATCTAAACAAAGATATCAAAATAAAAATTCCCCTTTAAAAGGAACTCTAGTTTGCTATAAGTCTAATATATAGTTGAATATAAAAAATGAAACGGAAAAAAAAAAAGAACGAGAGACGATATAACTAAAAATCAGATGGTGGAGGAACTGCAGAAAAAGGAACCATATAAAAAAATAAATTTTGTATTATGTAATCAAGTGCGGCTTTTACTATATTAATAAGAGACCACAAAATTCAACGATAAATGATAAACAATATAATATCAAGGATTTGGAAAAAAAAAAAACTAGACGAGATTGAATCTATTAAAGTTGTGGTTTCTGTAGCTTTTTTATTAATTGTATATGAGTGGCATTGGAGATACTACAAAAGCACTAAAATCTATAATGATTTCAAAAAGCACAAGCTTAACATCTTTTAGTAACTGAAATACGTTAGCATCATTTAAGCTAACTATACTACAATGTGTGACGGGCATACTAACTGTATAGTTCAAATATTATTAAATAACAAATATATAAGATGCTAAATCTTGATAATTGTATCATCTATGTTTCAAAATAAAAATACTGGTAAGACTGTAGCAATCAAAGCACATACAAAGATTCTAAATAAACACGATGGGAATATAGAACAGAAGCTTTAAAACAAGTCCATACAATGACATCCACAACCAGTGCAGCACTCAGTAGCACCCTCATCAATAAACCAAGTTTCAGCACATTGTACATGAAGAATATGCTCGCAGTCCACACAGAAAAAGCACATGTCATGATCTGTAAGAGGTAGACGGCAATGCTGGCACATACGAGTATTTATCTGGCCAGTAATTTTTTCAGTTTCGAAAGATACATCAGCAAAATACAGCTTTTTGAATTCGGATAAATGTACTGGCATTTGGGAAAAGTTGGGAGAGTAAGAGCTTGAAACCTTTGGATCCGAATCTTTTCGTATAAAGGTTCCGTTACCGTTTATAGTATCAAATTTCACATAGTTAAATTTCAAGACTTCTAGTCTTTGTATCTCCAATCTCCACAAAAACAAGATTTCGGCATATTGATGGCGATAACACTTGTATTTCTGCTCTTTGGAACTTTCCAAAAATGGGAGCGATAGAGCACACGCTGAATCGTCAAATAGGTTTGAGTTTATTACTTTGAAGGATAGTTTTGGCAATGCTGAAGTCAAGGTGTTTGCAGGTTTTGATAAGGGCGGTGTGAGGACGCGTGGGATTTCAATTACGCCCTGTGAGTTTTGCAAGGAATGGAAGCTGCCTCTACTCGACATTTTTGAAGCTGGTGCATTTCCAAACATGTTGGCAAGCCCAACATAACTTGTTTCATGAGCTCCCTTTTTAGGGGGAGAATAAGTGTCTGTGCTTTTAAAGCTACTGGTATTCGAAAGAATAGCAGGAGTGCTGGGTAAATCACCACCCTCAATATATTTGCCAAAGTAGTTTTCACTGTTTGGATTAGGATGTGCTCCTGGGGATGTGTTTGTATTTGTCGCACTACCTGACCTCGAAAAAACGCCTCCAAAAGACCTTCTATTTAGATTATGTTTCTCTAGTGTAAGTGACGAAACGGAGGCGTCATCTTCAAAAAAGGGAGAAGAGGATTCTTGAAGATACTTGGACTGGTTTTGTTGATAAAAGGATTTGACCTGTAAAAGGTTATCCCAACTACTAGGTTTCGTATTACTGCTGTTGTTGTGATAAGCGCTGAAACTTTGAGTTCTTAAAGGTGCAGCCAAATGATCGGACAAAAAGTTTACTTGAGGGCCTTCAAGAGTTCTGAAATTTTCATCCATTTTTCGGCCTGATTTGCAATTATCCCTTGTTGATGTTTTATCAGAAACCGATGGAAAAGAAGCAGATGTTTGAAGATTTGAATGAGTTCCTAATTTTGGCTTATTGATATTGGTCTGCTGGTCAGCGGATGCAAAAATGCAAGACATGACGGCAAGCATTTGCGGGTCTTGTTTTTTTTCAAAATAATCAAAAAGCTGATTTACTAGCCAATTTTTTCCAAATGGATGATTGCCCCATTTAAAGCAATTAAAATTTATGGTAGATAAATGTTGTATTATCCCTTGAGCTGATTTCGATTTTGTCAAAACCTGTTCGACATTATATTCCATTGGAATTTCTGTAGTTAGAATTAGCTCAATTAACCTCCAACAGTTGGAAATATCAATATAGCCTTCTTCACGAGCAACTATGCCATTATGCTGGCTTAAGGCTTTGGGGGATGCACCCATTACTTGATATCTTGCAGCCAGTTTGAATTTAGATGGAAGCATGTCGGAACAATCTTTTATCAAAACAATATTTTTGTCTTTGGAAATTTCAGATGAGCTGCGTTGCTGCTGATGTGTGCTATGAGTCAATCCTGTTGCCGAAAAGGTACCAAATCTCCGTTTGCGCGTATTACGCTTCAATATGTCTTGAAAGTTAGGTCCTCCACAGCTTTCAGAACCATCCTGAACACTATCAAAATTATGTCGTAGATAATTTGTACCTTTTCTATATCTACTTACATAATCAAATTGCATGTCTTCTTCGTAACAGTCGGAATCACCACTAAAATACATGAAGATGTCATCGTCTTCATCAAAGTTTGATTCTTGCTCAAGATAGTATCTAGGAATCAATGGGTAGTCAAACTTTGAATTTAACTTCTCAGAGGAGTAGGAAACCATAGAGTCTTGGGTATAAGGCCTTTGGTTTTTTCTTCTTGTATTGTAATCAAAAAAGCAAACAATCCCAGTACTTGACCAGACAGCGCCACATGTACGCTTATTTTTAAGAGGATTAAAATCTTCATAATACATATGTTCACCATCGGTATCATCCTGATCTTTAGAACGTCTTTTGTATCCAGCGTTGAACTCGGAAATGCTTGATTCGCCATCATCACTATCTGTGAAACCAGGAGTAGCATTCAATTCTGTATCACTCCTGCGTTCGTCAAACTTGTCTGTGTCCAAATCTTCCACTTTAGAGTCATCCAACACATCACTAAGAAGATCACGAATTGACACTTTTTCGCCAAGCAAACATCTCAAGCATGGCTCTAGGCAATATTTGCCGTGATTGGTCAACTGTGTGGCCAGTGCTGTAAGCTCGAGCTCAAGTGACTCGATAGCCTCTGGAGAAAGTTTGTTAGCTTCGATTGAAAAAATAGGCGCTGCCTTATTTGGATAATTCTCAGGAATTTCGACTTTTATTCTCAAGAATACTAATTCGTTTGGACTTTCAAAATCGCCTGATGAAGAAGGTGCTGCTCTCTGTAGTGTTATTATAAGTTCACCATCCGAAACAGAGATTTTCTCAAAAGAGATGCGAGGGAATTTGGCGCCCACGAGACTGACTTCTTCCGCCAAGTTTGCTGGTGTAGATCCATCATTTAGTAAATTGGAGTTTGAAGAAGTTATACTGTTTGAAATGATACTAGGTTGTTCGCCATTGTTAGACCCGGGGTTGATGATCCTTACTCCAGAGATCCAGTTTAGTTGATTTTTACGTGGATCAAAAATGTTGGCAGATAAACCAACTCCTGTAGTCATTATTGCAGGCGTATAACTGCTAGACCTATGTGATTTCATGTTGTAACTAGACGTCATAACAGGGGACCCGTATGACCCAACAGAAATTTTAGGTTCCCATTGCTTATAAGAAAAGGATCCGTCAGGCTCTTTATCTAGATGTGATGGTTCTGGCTCCGTATGGAACGTTTTGTATGCTGCACCGTGCCGGGTTAGTTTCATGGGGATTGGGGCTCCATATACATAATTAACTTTTTCCAATATAGATCTCTGAACAGGCCATAACCGAACATCATTGTCTCTAGCCCACGTAATAAACTGAAAGTCTCTGTCTTCCGAACTGATGTTTCTGCCGCCTTTGGATCTCCAAAGAAACTCTCTAACGGATCCAGTATGCGCTGAAAATTCGTGTACTGGATTTAACGGAATAGTTGCGCCTGCTGGAATTTTCTTTTGATCGATATCCACCAAGTATACATTGTTGTTTCCTCCTCTAAGTGGCATTATGACGCACCCTGTGCCAAACGGTGTGTGTCGCGAGCGTCCTACAGGAAAGTTTGTTTCAATAGTGAATTTTGCAATTCCCTCATCGCTTGAAGGGTCATTGATATCCCAGCACTTTACAGTCATATCATTGGAGCAAGAAAGAAGTAGATTTGGAGAGGTCCGCGAAAAGTCCAGGCCGTTGACCTTTAATCTATGTGCTTGTATTGTATGTACAGGTGTTTTGGTCATTCTTTCGTCCCAGGTCATGACTCGTTTGTCATGACTAGATGCTAATATGTGGGAATCATGTCTGCTCCACTTGACTTGATTTGCGCCAGAGAAAAAGTCGGCATAGCTTTGTATTGGCTTACCAGACTTGCTTCTCAGGTCCCAGCAATGTATATAAGAATCGATTGAAGATGTAGCAAGAATGTTTGGATTGTTGCTGTGAAAGTTAATATCGGTTATAGCTCTAGAATGTCCGTGAAGAACCTCTTTGATAGCATGGTTTGATGGACGATTTAGATCCCATAGCAATGCCTTTTGATTTGAGGTTGATATAACCCAGTTGGGCTGCGAAGCATGTGGAGACCATTGGACGTCGGCAACTTCCCACGAAGTAAGATGATGCAGCCATCTAGGAGGATTGAATGGCTTATCAAGGTCGATGATATAGAGACCATTACGACTAAATAATTAGCAGAGTGGTGTTAATAAATTGCAGATAAATAAATCACTACATATTGTTTTGGTACTTACGATGCTAATACAATATCTCTTCCACTAGGGCTTATTGACATGGCGCCCACTGACTGATCGACTTTGATAGCCACCGTTGAATTAAAATAAGGCGGGTCAACTACATCGTCGTCAGTACACATTATCGAAAGATCGTATTGTATGCATCAATTTTATTGAATATATTTTTTGTTAAAGGAAGAAAGAAAGAAAAAAAAAAAAAAAATGCAATCTTTACTGATAGAATATCAAGGTTTAAAGTGGTGGAGATAGAAAATAAAATAGGAAGAAAAAAAAAAAAAATTAACCCACCAACTAATATATAGTCTTTAAAGTGTTAATTATCTATACAATACAAAAACTATTAAAAAAAATAATCTAAAATCTTGTATTTTATGTATTTATTTAAATAAATCATTGACTATCATCTGTTGAATGAAAGCACCTAAATTCTGTATTGCTTGAAGCTTGTGCCTCACGAACTAATGGATGAATGATTTCCCATGGAGGATGTTCTGATTCCCAAAGCTTTTTTCGTTCTACTGTAGCTTCTTTAACACATTCGTAAATTAGAGAGTAAGTTTGAAGCATTCCCGGAGTCTGGAACCGTTCCAATGTGACTCTCATGAGTCCGATATCTGCAATTACTTGAAGCAGTCCATATTTCCCAAACTTTTCAATTTCTCTGTAACAAGAAAGAAGAGTTTTGACAACATGGTCATATAAAACAGTTATAACTCTTTTGACTTGAGTTGGTGCAATGTCAGTTACTTTTGAATGAACTACTACCAAGCTAAGCAAGCATTCATAGATATAGCTGCTTACTGCAGTTGGCTTGTCTGGAGTGTCGGAGTCCCATTTGATACCGGACTTTAAAATTCCATGACGCAATCCTTCAGCCAGCATTGTCTTTTTGCGTCTATTGTAGAGTTCAAAAAGAGTATTAGTCATTGTATCAATACTAGATCGTAAGGCTTGTGATGCTTCTTTTGAGCTGGCATGCATTCTCGAATCAAGAATTCTAAATAATGATGGAAGATCGTAGTCCCTTATATATTCCAAGCTGGATAAAGTCAAGAGAGTTTTTTTTTCATCATTTAAATCGTCAGGCAATAATTCAAACGCGGTGTATTCGTCTTCATCAGTCTCCGGGGTCCTGATTTGACTGGAAGTGTTGAGCAAAGGCTTTGTTCCTTTTTGAAATGATTTTCGTCGATCATTTTCAATAGGTATTACGAGCTTCATAAAGCTATCAAGAGTTGTTGAAACAGAGTTGAAGAAACAGGCTTGGATTTTTTTGAAGAGATTGCTCATTTGAACTGAAGGAATAACCTCACCTTCCACAACCTCACCTTCGCTTGAAAATCTCATGATATCACTAACTCCTGCAAGGATTGTACTTTGATAAGCATAGAAATACTGCGTCATTTTGGTCGAGTGTGAGTTTTCAGATGGCATCCAGTTTTCAATTAAATAAAACATTTTAGAATCTTGTTCCCATGAGTACAATGTACCTTCAACTGCTACTTCTCGAACATGGGCAAGAACTCTTTTCAAGGTTTCTGTAGCCCTGTTGGACTGGACATTGGAAGAAAGCTCATTGAATCCAGACGCTAGCGAGTACAATATTTTAGAGAGATAGTTAACACAGCTTAAAGCATTGCAGTTGGGAGGCAAAAACTTTGGTAGATTTCTAACTTCTTGATCGTTGCCACCGCCCTGTCTTTGCGAAACTGATAGTCTTCGAGAATCTTTTGCTGGCTTTGCGGTATCCAACGTGATTGAAACGGTTTCTGAGAAAAACTTGTCAGTTCGCTGAGCCAAGAGGTTTATTACTTTTTGTTCACTCTCTTTGATGCTTTTGATCTCGTCTTCTGTAAAAGTCAAATGGACGCCCGACTCGTTTTGCCATCCGGTAGGAAGGTTTCTTTGGGGTATTCCTTGAATAAGCTCTAAGCATTTTTTCCAAAACAAACAAAAACGAGATATCAAACTGTTCATGTCTTGGAAAATGATTCGAATGGTAAGCCACATTTCAATAACTCCCAAGCTATCGTACACAATAGCCTTTTTGGTTTTTGGTTCGACTCCTGTAGCTACAGCTTGAGAAGATGAGTTAGAGCTTAATGGTATACCAGGCCCAGAGGGTGGTTGCTGCTTTGATTTTAGAGAATTGGCGCTTTTAGAAGAATTTAATTCTGCAATATATCGAATAGCTGAAATGAATGCTGATTTTGAGTTTGGAGGAAAGGTGATTATATTGTCTCTATAAGTTTGTGTTACATTGGAGAGCTTATCAAAAATGTTGTTAAACTCATTTTCAAAACGAGTACTTTGGGAGGATATCCATTCGTAAATTGGGTTATCCTCTACGCCCAGTTCTAGTAAGCGAGTTATGACTGATAAATAGTTTTGATCAGCTGAAGTGTTGGCCAGCCTCTTCCATTCTTGCCTACGATAATCATCTACAATGTCTTCGACCTCATTCCAAATACGTTCAAGAACTTGCTGTGATTCGGCTCTATTTGGATAGTTTGGTGATGTTGTAATGGCATTTTCTTCGCTGAGTCGCATGTCTTTGCCTCTTCGATAATCTCTGATTAAACTGTCATGGTCGTTATTTTTAATATGATTTAGGAGCAGACTGGGAAGATTGAAAAGATACTTGTTTGCGTCTACAAGTGCTAGGGCTGTTCGTAATTTCTCATCCTTTGCTTTATTGTCCATCACGGGCTTCATAAGAATTGTCGCTTTGGCGTTTGCATCATCAATGAACCCTTTGAGTCGGTGAAACCCAAAGTCCGGTTCATTTTCGCTGAATCCTGCTGATCTGATATTTCGAAAGACAGAGTCTAATGAAGATTTTGCTTGAACGAATCGGTCATAGTCATGTTCCACAAGGTATCTGAGCGCTTCTGAGCGTTCCGAAATAGTGGACTCTAAATAGCTCAATGAGTTTACCAAGTTGTCGTATGTCGCATCTGGATGAACATCTCGAAGAAACAATCTTGGTGCAAAACTTGTTGAAGAAATCAAATACCGGTTTCTTTTGGAGGGGTCAGATACATCGATGCCCCTAGCTTTTAGTACCGAAACAACTGATGTTGTGGAACCCAAAGGGTCTGGTTCGTCCTGTGGGACATCTGATGATGCTGCTGATGAGGAGGAAACAATTTCACGAAGAAGAGCATACTTTGAGGTTTCTCCGGCTGAGCCCAAGTCCAAGTTAGAAACAGCTTTAGATTCTGTCCATTCTTCTGAAAACTGGTCGGAGATATTATAGTATTGGCGAATAAGCTCTGGATCTGCCATATTTTGTGAAATGGAGGGAAAAGCTCCTTTTGATAATTCCCAAGTGTTTTAAATCCACTTTGAAATTAATTGATCAAAACCAAGATTGGTGGAAATATAAAATAAATAAAAAAACGCTCTGGTCAAACAATTTGGAACAATTAGAATAAACGGGATTTTTGGTTGTAAACGTGGTAAATAAAAACTCTCATTGAATCTACATTTTGAGAAATGCAAGTTACAAGATGTAATATTTTTGTTACATAATTTTGTAACATATAATTTACTAAATTCAGCTTAGTGTTTTTGAACTATTAAATGATTAAACCCTTTAAATGGTTATAATTATTTTTGCTAAATAATAAATAGGTTAAAGTTAGTTTGGAAATTTTTTATGTTCATTATGATTTACTCAATTGCAAATTTAAAAGTAAATATGTGATATCACATTATCATGAATAGAAATTGTAATGAAGTTTTATGTGAGAATTTGGTTGAATTTAATAAAACTGATAAGCAACATTGATAAGGAAGATCAAATTGACAATCAAAATCTTTAGGGATTTAATATTTCATACAGAGCTGGAAAAATCTCCCCAGGTCAAAGTGTTAATGAACTGAGGTTCGCACTATTTTAACTTTTTTTAAACAGTTTAAGCATATATTTTTTTTATTGTTTTTTTATTGTTATTATTTTTGGCAATTGAAAAAGCTGTTCTGCTATAGACGGTATAAGATGGCCTAAAAGTTTAATTCTCAGACTCATTATCAAATATCTTAAAATTGTTCCCGTAATAGTCAGGGCTATCTTTTAGCTCAGAGGAGTACTCAATGTTAATTTTTTTTTTTAATGTTGTGCTAGTATTTCCCCAACCTTCTTTGAAAGTTCTTCTTAGGTGATGATGAAATGAAAATAAACGGGTTGGCCAATCTCTTTTAAGAATTAAATAAATGAAAGCTTAAAAAGAGTTGTAAAAGTTTTTTATATATGAAATAGCAAAAAAAATTTGATTTTTTAACATATTCAAGTCATGTCAAAAAAAACAAAAAAAAAAAAAAAAAAAAAAAAT